>PVJH01017933.1:0-26061 GCA_004026705.1 Nesogale talazaci
AAAAATGTAACTGCGCCAAGTATGTGGAATTATAAAAAGCATCATGGGAGAGTTGGGGCTTTGAGAAAGCTGGAAACTATCAAGCAAAGGAATTTTTTCGGCGGGGGTTGGGGGCTGAAGGTATGTGTGTGTTTGGGGGATGGGAAGCATAGAATCCTGAGTTCTATGCTTCAGGCAGGACTTTTCCCTGAAACCTGTCATCCTCTTCCCATAAAGAGACTTCGATTTGCTACTTCCTGTTGCGCAGTGTCTTCCTAAGGAGGTAGCTTTCTCCCCAGAGACCGGCCCTGCCCTCCCCACCCACCATCTCATCTGCATATGGTGGCTATTTTCTTCCAGGGACCCTGGAGAGTGCACACAATGAACACTCTTGGCTGCTCATTGACAGGTTGCAAGTTCAAGTCGTCTGAAAACTGCGTGGTTGGAAACATCACTGAGCGTAATTATCTAATGCCCCCAAAGTTGCCATGCATCTTCCAAGAAACCAAGTACCAGTTGGAGGACACAGGTTTCTCCCATTTCTCTGCCCATGTGCGCCTTTTGAGATGGACTCCCTTCTCTGTATCACCTTCTACTGAGCCTGTTATCTGAGTCCACGGATGGAATTCAGTGAAACCGAACGCTACTTGAGTGCAAGATGCTAGTTACCAGAAAGTCGATTCGACAGTCAGCGGTCTCAGCAAGGGAGCTGCTCCAGAGCGGGGCTCTCTATCGATGGGCTGAGAAGTCGCTGGGCCTTGAGAAATGTGCACCTGGAAGCTGACTCTCCCAGAGCTTGGCAGAGAGGATGCCCATCTCATTGAAGAGGTCAGAGAACGTCTCTGTACTTTCTCCTGACTTGTAAATTTCTGGGATGCCATAACAGGATTCTAATCACCAGGAGTCCTTGTGGCCTAGTGGTCATGAGTTGGACTGATAGGGGAAGGGTCATCCGTTAGAATCTACCAGTAGCTTCTTGGGGTGGGGGGGTGGAATGGTGGAGATGAGGCTCCCATAAAGACTGACCGCATCAGAACCCCAGGCAGTCCTTCCCTGCCCTGTAGTGTCACCAGGAATTGGAATCTGCTCTGCAGTAGAGACGCGGACTGTGGACTCTGGAGCCCTGGTGGTACAGTGGGTTGCTCTATGGGTCACTAACCTCTAGGTCTGCAGTTGCAATGGGCAGTTGTTTCAAGGGAGAAAGATAAGGAGCTCTCCTCCCATACAGGTTGTCAGCATCAGAAACCCTCAGGGGCAGTTCAACTCTGTCTTATAGGGGCCATGGTGACTCGGTGGCAGTAAGTTTGAGGTTGGGATCCTGTCATGCAGTTTATGCTTCCACAGGCTGGACTTAATTAGTTGTGTTTTTAAATCTCCTTCTGAAGTAAACCAGCTTTACACAGTGGTAATTAGCTTTTTGGGAGAAATAATGACAGGGTTCGCGCAACATGCACATTTTTTTTCTCGGATGTGGCCAGGACACAAGAAAGACTTATTATCCCTACACTATTTTCCAGAAATGATTTTTTAAAATATTCCTTGGAGGTTGGAACAGTAACTTAACCAGATTAATGAGTGACGTGGAAATAAAGAAGCAATTATTAATATAGGATATTCAAAAACACTGGAACCAGATTAACCAGACTTTACACAATTGGACATAGGTTTATAATTAATGAACTGGCTTACAACTGGAGTGAACCCAGGCTACAAGGCTATATGAAAGGAAGGGAACATTGACTTTTCAAAATCACAGCTGCTCCTTCCATGGCCGGATCATACTGCCCCTGCAGGGGTTATGGCGGCTCAGGGGCAGGCAGGAGCTGCAGCTGCGTGTGGCTGAGTGCAGCAGAAGTGGATTCAGAGGGTCTTTCATCAGTTTTCATGGGCAGGTTTTTGTAAACAGATCACCGCACTCAGCTCCAAGCTCACTGCCCTCAAGCTGATTCCAACTCAGCCGCCCGAGAGGACTGAGAGTGGAAGAGTCTCTGTGGTTGCTCCAGGCTGCCAATCTTTACAGGAGCAAAGTCTCCTTTTGCTCCCACTGAGACACGAGTGGATTTAAACCATCAGCCTCGTGGTTAGAAGCTGAACGTGTAGCCTTCTGGACTATGGGAGATTCCCTAGGCCTTTCTTTTTCTTGCTTAGTCTGGACACAGGCAGAAATCTGCACAGAGGCTTAGCGTTGTCCTGAAAAGCCCTCTCATCACCCCCACCAAATCAAATACCCAATTCACCGCCCTCAAGTCTGTTCTGATTCACAGGATGAAACTGGCCTGTGGGTTTCCAAGACTGTCACTCTTTATAGGAGTACACAACTCCCTCAGGACACCTACTAGTACCGAACTGTGGTTAATAGCCTACCATGTAACCTCTCTTCCACTGGCACTCTGCTCTCTTAACCCACAGGTTAAGGTGCACTAGTAAAACCTACCTGTGATTCCCCTCCGGGCCTCCATTGTTACAGCTCTGTTGTAAACCATTTGGCCCTAGTTTACAAGTTGAGAGGTTATTCACTCGATTAGGAGGCCTTTCCTGTCAATTCTAATACTGGGTCTTTGGATGCAGGTTCATGTCAACATCATTAATTTCGAGTCTGCATTGACCTCATGCTGCTTAATTCCAACCTGAGCTTGACCCCAGTGTCAAACGCCTGCGAAAAGTCAATAAGAGCAGCAAACAGTGGTATGTTACTCTTGACAGTCTTGGCAAAACTTTGCCAGCAAAGAGTTTAACAATAGTGTGGCTTGGTAGTAGTTAGCAGGTGTTGAACATTTCCATGTGCCAGGCAGGTAGGCACCTATCCCTGCATTTGATTCATGTAACAACAAAACGAAGCGGTCATTGCCATTTCTCTTATTTGATAGCTGGATTGGCAATGGAATTTACCTTTTTTTGAAATGAGATTTACAGGCACAGGCTATTTAACCCTGAGACCACAAGAGTTCTAGTCAGCCACTTCTGGAGTCTTTAGGGCCTCCCTATCCATTAGGTTGAGAGACTCTGATCTTCAGCTTCTCTCGGAGGAGGCTCTTGGAAAGTGTTAGAGGCTCTTGGAAAGATTCGGCAAATGCCGAACCCTGTGGATGCTCCCTAGCGTTGCTCTGTTCGAATGGAGCAGGTTCTACTTTCAAAGACTACTCAGGACCTGTCGCCAAAAAACCCACTGGCACAGATCAAAACCCACTCCTCAGAACAGGGCAAAATCGGTGTGACGGTCGAGGCTTTTCATTTGGTTATTCAAGCAACGATGCTCAAGACAGTGTCCTTAAAAGGAAGCATCTCCCTTACCCAGTCCTGTGAGATCGGAAATAGGACAGGCGAGTGGCTTTAGCAAACGTTCTTTCACTGCTTAGCAGGCTAGAAGTGCAAATCCAGAAGTGCCAGCTTCACAGGGGAGGTTTTCTTTCTCTCTGGCCTGGAAGAAGGAGCCCTGGTAATACAGTGGTTTCACCGTGGGCTCCTAACCTCAAGGGCAGCTGTTCCAAACTACCCTCTACTCCCTCCGCGTGCTACAGTCTCAGAAACCCACAGGGCGGCTCCCCCTGGTCACGATGCCTTTTCATCACCTGGATGGCGAAGCATTTGTTGGTTTGCGTTACGATTTGGAGCGCTGGGGGAAATTCTTTAGCTCAATATTTCCTTGGATCTAGGAGGTTTTTGGTGCCTAGACCTTCAATCCAAAGGATGTGCTTTGTTCCAGCTCTTCCCTCTTGGGGGCATGGAGGCCCCACTCTCCCTACAAACTCTTGTAAGATAGAAAGGTGATGCAGGTCACACCCCAGGAAAATGCTCCTTACAGGGGATCCAGGGTGCAACCCACCCCGTCCCTCAACAATTGGATTGATCACACTGAGCGGGGCTCCTACAGCATTACACAACTGCCAAGCCACTGAGAATCCAGGTCCCTCCATGGTGACATGTATTTGGGGGGTGAGATGTGTCATGACATGACATGACATGATAGGAAGCTCTATTGGTTCCTGAAGAGAAGATTCCTAGAGAAGCTTCCGAAAGAACAAACTTCCTGCCATGGATGTGATTCTGGCTCATCGAGACCCTAAAGGGGGGAGTAGTCTTAACCTCTTTTTCCCTTTTTTGGAGGGGAGGGGTGTGTTTCACTGCCCTCTGGTGGGAGTAGGTGGCCCAGCCTTGCTCCTGGAGAGCTGCTCCTGGATTTGAACCACTAGCCCAGTGGGCCACAGTCCCATGCACAAGTACCACGCCACCGGGGCTCAGCCCAAGATTATACCTCTTAAAAAAAATAGTATTAGTGCTTCCTTCCCCAACTATCATGATCCTAATTCTACCTTACAAATTTGACTATACAGGGGTGCATATTGATATGGATAGGAGCCAGAAATATGGGGAATTCAGGACAGATGATCCCTTTGGGACCAGTGGTGAAAGTGATGATGCTGAGAGGGTGGAGGGAAGGTGGAGAACAGAGGAGGTACCAGGTGCAGGGATCTACATGTGACCTCCTCCCTGGGGTAAGGACAGCAGGAAAGTGGGTGAAGGGACATATCAGACAGTGTATGATATGACAAAATAATGATAATTTGTAAATTATTAGGGTTCATGAGGGAGAAGTAGGGAGGGGAAATATGGGGAGCTGATGCCAAGGGCTTAGGTAGGGGGAGGATATTTCAAGAATGATGAAGGCAACAAGTACACAAATGTGATCTGCATACAATGGATGGATGTATTGATCATGATAAGACATATATGAGCCCCCAAGAAAATGATTTTAAAGAATAGTATTATTGGCGTAAACTTCACATATGCTACAATGTATTCATTCAGTCATATCAAGAAGTGTTGTGCAGTCATCCGCACAGTGAATTTCAGAACATTTTTTTCTTCTACCCATTGTTGTGAGCGTCCATTTCCCCCAGCCAGCGCTGCCAGTGCCCCTCCCACCCAGGTGATGATCCATCCAGTCCCTGTCTCTATCGACCTACCTGTCCTGGATTCCACATACAGAGAGTCATACAAAACAAAAGCAGGAAGCAAACAAGCGAACAGACAAGGACTAGATGGACCTAGAAAAACAACAATAGAAAACAAATATTGAAATAGGAAACACTGAAAGCAAAACAACTTGAAAATGAGTCGAAAGCCAGAGGGGAATCTAACTTCCTGTGAGCAGAAAACCTTGCTTTTCGCCACCAAACCGGCTGGTGGTCTCAAACCGCAGACCTTGAGGACCGAAGCCCACAGTGAAACCACTGTGCCACCAGGGCTCCTCCCGGAGAAGCGTATAAACTACAGAGTGAAAGTCAACACCCTGGAAGAGAGCCGTCCCTGTTACCAGCTGCTGTCACATCAGTTCTGACTCCCAGCAGACCCACGTCACAGAGCTTTTTGGAATAAACTTGTGGAAAACTAGCTTTCTAGACACAGCTGGAATGTGTGTCTTCACCAGCTCTGAATAGACACATTCAGTGAGTAGGTATGGCACAAAATCTGCCACCAGTCGTGATTCTAGTGGCCCTACCCAAGGGCTCCCACAGAGGCCCTTGCATTCGAGGATAGTTTTTGTAAGTAAAGTGAAATTATAATAAGATTACCACCAAGCAGATTACTTAGACAAGGTCTTTACCTGCTTAGACAAGGTTCTGTTTTTGCTGACCCCCCCCCCTAGTGTGTTAGTCAGGGTAGACTAGAGGAACAAATTTCATAGACATGCATATGGATATAAGGAAAGGGTTTATATAAAAAAGGAATGGAACACTGAGAAAGTATCCCAACTCAGTCCAGTTCAAAGTCATAAGTCCTATATTAGTCCATATGCCTGATACTAGTCTATAATGTCTCCTTCCGACTCACAAAGTCACAGGCCAGTGGGTGCAGAGTCCAGGCACTGGCAGGGATCCCCTCATGGCTCCTCGCTTCCAGGGCTCAGGGTCCATCAACAGCATCCAGTGGTGGTAGGAGCAACCCAGCGTTGGCAGGGGTCTCCATGTGACTTCTCCAGCTTCAGAGGTCTGGTTCCATCAGGACAAGGCCATGTGGCTTCTCCTTCGGCTCCTGCAGCAGCTCAGACCCTGCCATCTTGTCTTGTCCGTAATTCATCCTCTCTAAAACTAACTCCCAACAACTGGGGAAGATAGCTTCTCATCTTCACGAGGGAAACAGCGCGAGATTTCCCAGAAGTCTCAGGAGAAAGCCATGCCCACATGGAGACCTCATTGGCTACACAATGGCTATCTCCAGATTAACAGGCTAGACTCCACCTCTACATTCCAATCATAAAAGTTACATAAGCACATGACTGCCACACCTAGTGAGTTCTTCTCTAACCAGGAGCCACAATCCTGAAGGACTCTCATCCATCTGAGGGTCAGAAAGGAAAAAGGGAACTACCTTCTTGATGCAATTAAAATGGAGTTTTAGAAGATTGGCATGATACGGAAGAGTGTTTACCTCATTTTACCAGTCTAAGTACAGACAGAACTAGATTAGACTGAAACCCAGCCAGATGTAGGCAGGCCAGACTCAGGGCACCACCATGAGTTAGAAAGCGGAAGTGTACTCCATAGTGTGTTCAGGCTGTGATCTTTCTGAAGCAGATTGACAGGACTTCTTGTTAGAGACCTCCTGGGCACTTAACTATAGATTCTGAAAGGAGGTGTGGAGGCTGTGAGCTGGACCTTGAAGGGTGCGCTTTGCCACTGGAGAAGGGATTAACCCAAATCATAGAGAATAGCACACGCAAAGGCTCTGGAGGAAGAATGCCCTGGAAGTTCCACCTTAGGTAGACCTTAGCCAGACATCAGGTACAAAAGAAGTGTCATTCAAGCTAATAACAACACCATGGTGTTTTGCCACAAATTTGAGAAAGTAATGTTGAACAGATGGGTGCACCTTGATGAATGTTATGGACTAAAATTGCCTTACTCCATATTTAGAAAGCTCTCTCTTCCTACCATATTTTATTTTTCAGTTTGTCCAAGAGAGCCCAAATCTTTTTACACTTCAAATCTTTGTATCCTCATGGCAATAGAGAATTGTTTTACTCTACTGAGCAAAGCAAGAATTTTAAAAAAATGTATTATCACCAAAGCAGAAAGAGCTGTCATGTGATAGGTAGTTTATAGTTTTTATCTTTCTTTTCTCCCTAAGTCCTGTCTGGGTATCAACACTTTATATGCAGGAAGCTAAGGCATTAAAAGAGAACATTAGTCAAAATTAGGGTGTGGGACAAAAATAAGAAGGTATCAGAGAAGAGAGACAGGGAATGAAGAAGAATGTGATGGTGAAGTCGTTCAACTCTGAATAGTGAAGGCTACAGAAAATTCTGGGATGGAAAACTACTTGTAGGTAACCTGAGCCAGGCATGTGGAATTAAGAACAAGTATACCTCTGGGGAAGAGAAGGAAGAAAATGGTTCTTTAATAAATTAACATTTCTCAAAATGTCAGTTCACTCACTAATGTGTTTCCCAAGGTGTACATTGCCCAAACTGTGACTCTTGTCGATGCCCATGATACAAGTGATCAATGAAAGGCTCATAGAAGAACAACAGTAAAGAAAAGGATTTAATTGACTTGGCCAAGCTTATAGGGTCACTATAAGTCAGTATAAACTTGATGGCCTTGGGTTTTGTCTGTTTGTTTGGCTTTAGAATGTATTTTCTTTTCTTTTTTGGGAGGGACATCACTGCCCTCTGGTGATTGCGGGAGCTACCCATCCTTGCTCCTGGATAGCTGCTGCTGGATTTGAACCACCAAGTCAATGGGCCGCAGCCCTGCACCCAACCACTACGCCACCGGGGCTCAGTCCAGAATGTATTTTCTTGGAAGATATATTACTCTCTTTCGTGGTTGTATGAGCAGTGTTGATTTAGGGACCAATCCTGAATTTCATAGGTCCTGATGGTGCTATCAAATAATATGAGAGGCTGGACTATAGGAAGATGAATTCAGCATTAGGAATCAAGGACGGCTTATTTACCACCTGAGAGACGCAAATGATACAGCCTTGCTGGCAGACTCTGAGGAGGATTTGAAGCACTGACTGATGAAGGTCAAGGCTGCAGCTTTCAGTATGAATCACAATTCAATAGACACAAAACCAAACTCCTCACAACTGCTAGATAGATAACATCATGATAAATGGAGAAAAAATTGGAGTTGTCAAGGATTTTGCCTTGATTAGATCCATCAGCAATGCTAATGAGAGAGCAGTCAAGAAATCAAATGATGTCTGGTATTAAGTCTGGTTCATAAGACCTCTTTTTAAAAGTGATGAAAAGAAGACAGACACTGTGAGCACTAAGGTGTGCTATACCCAGTCCGTGGCATTCACCAATCACCTCCTATGCCTGTGAAAGTTGGACATTGAATAAGAAAGACTGAAGAAGAATAAGAAATACTGAATTGTGGTGCTGGGGAAGAATGTCAAGAGTATTATGGACTGGCAGAAGAACAAACAGGCCTGTCTTCAGAAGAGGTGCAGCCAGAATGTTCCTAGAAAGGAGGACCGTGAGGCTTTATGCTTCGGACACCGTATCAGGATAGACCAGTCCCTGGAAAGGACATCAAGCGTGGTTAAAATGGAGGGACATCGAAAAAGAAAATCTTCCACACGATGGATTGGCATGGTGACTGCAGCAGTGGGCCACAACGTAATGGTCAGCATGGCCTAAGACTTGGCAGTTCCATTTTATGCAGCATTGCTCTGAGCGGGAACCAACTGAGGTAATCATCATGGGTACAAAAGTGAAGAAAATGTTCTAAACCTGATTGTGGTCATGATTGCACAACCGTTTTCTAACCTATTTAAACCATTGAATTGTATGGCATGTGAATGATACGTCAATCAAACTGCTTTAAGAATGCATTAGAAAAAAGTGGAGCAGGCTTAAACTTCAGAATTAGGGCAGAACAACCTCAGGATGATGAAGAACATGACTTCCTTGATACTGACTAAAAATAATTTAGTATCTTTGTGCTGACCCATGATCCACCTTAATCTAGGGATACATTATTCTCTGTAAGTCCACAGCACACGGGTCCTGTGAAGCTGTTCTTTCTGTTTAGATGCCTTCTGAGTGTGAATAAAATTTAATTATCTAATTTTCTTTAATAGCAGAGAGTGGATTAATTGCTTAAGAGAAGAAGAAGCCAAAAAAGGTTGTTACATGGATGGAAGGGTGCCGAGTCCCTGGAGCGCGGCTCAGGATTGGAGCAGCAGGGTAGAAGCTGACACATTATGGTATAGGAATGGCTAGACTTGCAAAAGCTAAGATAAAGCTAATTATTCAAAGAACGTTATTGCGCATTGACATTTGCTCAGTTCAGTGGGATGAGAATATGTGTGTACATCTGGCAGATTTGAGCTCAAGCACTGGTTTCATAACCTACTAGTACTTAACCATGAGCAAGACCGCGAACTTCAGTTTCCTCTGTCACATGCCAGTAATAGAGTTGGAGTCCTGACACGAATCCCTGCTCCTTCTGGCATAAAAGTCCTATCAGATATACCTACCAGTGTGCCACTCACTGCTCACTGTCAACATTTTCTGTGAGGGCACAGACAAGTCAGATAATAGCTTACAGACTAACAATAAGCAAGCAAATGTAACAAGAACAATACACCTGCCTTTATCTCCCTCCCTTGATTTAAAGCAAAACTAAGGGTCCCAGCCTTAAAAGCCTGAAGCAGAAAGTCCAAAAGAAACAAGACCCCCCAAACCAAAAAAGCTCTATCAGAAGTAAAACAATGACAGAGAACAGAAAACAACACAAAAGCACTCTAATTAACATGCCAGGGTGTTTTAAAGAGATATGGTTTAAAAAAAAGAGAGAGAGAGAGATATGGTATCCCTAAACTTCAAACAAAAGATAAGGAAAAGAAACAAAGAATAAGAACAGTTTTGTTTTAAATCAAGAAGGCCTAAGAAAAAGAAATTTAAGGACTTTCTCATGTTTTTTGGAATATGCAAATGAAAGGAAAACCAAAGAAACTGAAAAATAAGAGAAATCATAGAAGACTAGTCCAGAAGGTTTAATATACAGGACTAGAGATTTAAAAAAATTATCAAAGAAATCCTTGAAGAAGACATATCCAAAGCTGAAGGATTCACATTTAAAGGGGTTCCCTCAGGGCTCAGAATACTTATCAGAAAGAGTAACCCATCCTTGATATGCCAGAGTACCAACGAAAAAGAGTAACTTCTAAAGAAAGGCTTCTATAACTAGACAGATATCAATCAAGTGTGAAGGCAGAATAATGATATTTTCAGACAGAAAGATCTCAGGAAGTTTACCTCCTGTCTTCTCTTCCCTTTGCAGGTATTTGAAGATGATATACTCACAAACACGTGAGACCAAAATAGCAAGGAAGTTGTGGGACCCAGGAGACAGAGACACCATCCTCAGACACCAGGGTGTAGCAGTAGAAAGAAATGGCAGTAGGATAATTGCTCAGAGACAACCAGCAGAGACTGAAGTAGCATGATTGCCCTGGAAGGAAGGACTGGAGATGAAGGTCTCAGGGCAAAAAGGTAACTTTAGAAAGATTACCTCAGGAAAAATGAATCACCACAAACCAATGCAGGAGAAAAATCAAAATGTGTAAGTTAAGAATTCCACTGGGCAGAAGTAGTGTAGATGAAACTATGATAAGATCAAATGCATCATACAGCTATAGTTCACATATGAAGGAAGCTAAAATTTGGGAATATTGAAACACTGTACATAGAAGAAAACATGCTACAGAACACGGATGTTAGGAACACTCTTTTGATTGGATCTTTTGATAAGTCCATGGATAAGTCCATCTTCTCTTTTGATAAGTCCATGGAAAAGAACATGGAAGCTTATGGAAAAGAACAAACATAAAAAGTAGCTCCTCTCCTATACCGTACTTCAATGATTACAAACTGCTCTTTTAAAATCATTAGCTGGGGCTGAGCCCCATAGTGGTTGTGTGAGGGACTACAGCCCACTGGGTTGGCGGTTCAAATCTATACCTCTCACTGGAGGCCTTCCCCTTATTTCTTTAGAGAAAAAAAAGTACAGGATCAGCAGCAAAAAGGAAGATCCTGAGCGAGGTATATTCACACAGTGACTCCAACAGGGGACTCCAACATAGGAACGATGCTCTCAACCTGTGGGTTGTGACCCCTTTGGGGGTCAAATGACACTTTCACAGGGGTTACCCCCTTCATAACAGTAGCAAAATGATAGTAATGAAGTATCAGTGAAAATAATATTATAGTTGGGGGGTTCACCACTACATGAGGAACTATGTGAAAGGGTTGCAGCATGAGAAAGGATGAAAACCACTGGATTCCAAAGATGGTGCAGGCTGGAACAATATTTCACCTATTATACATGCAGTGACATGGGTTGTACACATGGTGACGTGGGTTGTACATATGGTGACATAAGTTGTCCACATGGTGACATGAGTCGTACACATGGTGACACGGGTTGTACATGTGGTGACACAAGTTGTACATATGGTGACATGAGTCGTACACATGGTGACACGGGTTGTACATATGGTGACACAAGTTGTACACATGGTAACATGGGTTGGAGCCAACTTAAAGACACTTAATAACAACCGAGTATTCTCAGCTGTTCACTCACTGGTGCTGAATTTCTATGGTTTCCTGGCCCAACTAGTGGTGCATTTATAAAAAATATTGATAGTAAATGGTAAGAATAATAAAAATTAAAGGAAAAAGAATTAACCCCAGAACCATGAAACTCTGTCACAAGCAGCCAACGACTTATACACCTAGCACCTTATTTGGCCTAGGTTATGGAGAACCCATGGAACCTTGGCTGTAGCACGAGGGACGGAACAATACGTAAAAGGCTATCTGCCAAAGTGGACAGTGAGTGGACTGGGGTGATGGAAGGTAAAGAAAAGTATAGGGGTATGAAGAGCTTCATCTTATGACGTAAGCGGTCAAGAGTCATTTTCATGAATGTTGCTGGAACCAGAACTGGAAATTTCGTGTGATACTTGAAATCACAAATATAACCACAGGAAGAACCAGGAAACAATATCAATGGTCGACCCTGGGATTGTTCAGTGACCTGGGCGTAAAGAGAGGTCAATGAGTGCAAACATTTCTCCAGAAAGAGTCCTTGGGAGGGTGCACATAGTTAACATGGCTGGCTGCTAGCTGCAAGGTAGCAGGTTTGAGTCTCCTCCGAAAAGCTTTGAAAGAAAGACCCAGAGATTTGATATTGAAAAACCATCTATTAAAAACCCTCAGGAGCACAAATCTATGCTGGTGCCCACTGGGCCCTCACAAATTAGAATCAACTCAAATTAGAAGCAACTGGTGTGTTGTGATTGATGCCTCTGGAGGGAAGAAGAGAGTTAAACCCTCACCTTTCACATTAAGGATTCTGAAAACATTATCTGCTGCTTATCATAAGGAAGAAAGAATGGAAGAAAGAAAGAAAGAAGAGAGGCACAAGGAGGCTCAAAAAGGTCTTGGAAGTGTTCCATTATCTTTTTTTTTTTTTTTTTTGGCATCACTGCTCTCCGGTGGTGGAAGTAGGAGGTCCAGCCCCACTGCTGGAATTGAACCTCCGTCCCAGTGGGCCGCAGTCCCGCGCACAACCACTACGCCACCGGGGCTCAGCCCTCCATTATCTTTTGAATTACATTTTTCTACCAACTTTTTGAAGCCCACTGTTGAGGCAACACAACAAAAATTCAAAGTGGAAGCCAACTCTTCAGGCAGGGCCTTTGCCTGCCTTCCCCATTCAGTCTTGCATCCCGAGTGTTCAGAAGAGACAGGCCTGCTGCCTCCTACATGTCAACTGAAGAGAAGCAGGACCAGGATTGGAGAAGGGAAGGTCTGGGCCCAGCTGGCTTATTAATAGTGAATGATAACCAATGAGGATACTACTTAGAGGGTCCTGGTAAAACTACAAGGAGAACTGGAATGTGTTACAAATAGGGGTGCTTTTCTGAGAGAAGTGGCGTGTAGGAAGAGACCTGGCAGAGGAAAAGGAAGTAGGAAGACCAAAAAGGGAGATTTCCAGGCTAAAGGAACATGGATGAAGGCTTTTAATAGAAAGGAGTTCCCTTTGGCCGAAACAGAGAGAGGATATGGGAGGAAGGATTTGCCTAAGCCTAGAGAGCAGGGGGTCAATTTGAGCAGGGCCTGGTCATACATCTTAAGGATGTTGGTGAATTGTTCTTGAAATGTGAGGTTTGGCCTGTGATGAGCTTGTCTTTCATGATCACAGATGAAGATGAATATTCCGGGGCTGAGCCCCGGTGGCATAGTGGTTGAGTGACTGCGGCCCACTGGGTTGGCAGTTCAAATCCAGCAGCAGCTCTCCAGGAACAAGGCTGGGCCTCCCACTCCCCCCAGAGGGTAGTGATGCACGCCCCTCCCCCCCCCACCAAAAAAAAAAGAAGATGAATATTCCAAGGCTCTGTGTATCGATTTTGGATTGTAGATTCCACACCACTCAGTTCCTAGTCTATAAAAAAAAAGTGAACTGGGCCCATTTATATGAACTACCTTGAGGAGACAAATACATAGAAACCACGGTTTTTAGGGGTTACCACAGTGAAAAAGGAAGATGGAAGAAGAATCCATCCACTCTGAATTATGATTTTGGTGAAGAATGTCGAATTTTCCATGGACTGCCAGAATAGTGAACAAATCAGGATTAGAAGAAATACAGCCAGAAGTGAGCATGGTGAGATGTTGAGCCCTTTACTTTGGACTTGACACCCAGAAAAGCTCATCTCTAGCAAGGACACCCTGCTTGGCAGACGGTCAACAAAAACAGGACAACTCCCAATGGGAGGAATGGGCATGAGAACCACAACAGTGGTCTCAGCCCATCCATCATGGCAACGGTCCAGGGACAGGCCACAGTCTTTCTGCATCTAGAAGATCACCAGCAGCTGAAGTCCATTTGAGAGCAACGACCAGCAACGTGTGATGTGGTGGCCACAGGTCGGGCTGCTACCCATGAGACACGCAGATTGAAACCACCATCCGCTCTGCAGAAGGAAGACAGGGCTTTCCACTGCCATCAAGACTTAGAGTCTCCAAAACCCACAGGAGCAGTTCGATCCTCTCCTAGTGGGTCCCTATGTGCTGGCACTGACCTGATGGCTGTGTGAGTGAGAACAATGACATGGGTGGGGAGGGTGGGGGCATGGGGAGCTATTGCTGGACCGTTGCCCTTGGTGTGATGAAAACCATTAAAAAAATAACTTTTGAATGACGATTAAAATCGCGAATATTTACACGACATGATGGATATCATTCTTACCACTGACCCATTCACTTACAAATGGTTAAAATGGCAGCCCTTTGTTGTAGATAGGAGAGGACTTCAAAAAGCTTGTGGAAAAATTTAAAAGTAGAATTAAAAATAATGGGATTCTTTAAGAAATTTTTAAAACCTCTCATGTGTGGGTGTATAGATATATTATACACATATATATGACACACGATTTATATATCTACATAGATTCATGTTATGTATATTGTGTAGACATATATACATGAAACAGCACATTTTAATTACATGGGTATGCAAATATACTATATACAACATATATACTAAGCTATGCATATATGTACAAAGGCACACACACACAGAAGGGGGCTTCAAAATTTTGTGGGAAAATTCCATGATCTTTTCATTCCATTCTTTTTCATGAACATTTTGAAGCCAAAGATACTTATCTAAATAAATATATATATTTGAAAGGATGACCAGGGCTCTTGGGTTGATTTTCAGTGTCTCATAAATTTGAGCTTCCAAAGAAAAATACAATTAAATAAATAAGAATAAACTCAGATAGCTGAGTAGACTCCGACTGAGTTGAGCAAAATGTCTACATTTTCTATCACCCCCATTTGGGTGTTTGGTTAGCAGGTTGGGATTGACTTTGGGATGGAAGTGGGGCCCCAGGATCCAGACTGTGTAGGTGGGCATTGATCCGTGGCAAAGCACAGTCTATTTAAGAAGCCAGAGGAGTGTTTTCTAGGTCCTCAGGAGTATGGGGCTGGGCCAGTTGCCAGTGATCATTGTAAAGAGATGGTCTCCACCCTGACGAAGTGCCCAGTCTTAGAAGACAAAAATAGGGATGGAGGACGGCAGATTGAGATTCCCACAGAGCGCAGATGCTGCATGGGGGTGAGGCTTGGTGCACTGGGAAGCTGAATTAACTCTCCCAATCCACTAGGGTCCTTGTTAGTGCATCGAAGCAGTAATTTACTCAATGACAAGAGTTTATGTCGGTTTCTAAGGCACTTAACTTACTCCCAGGATGTTGGATGTACACCAGGGGACTCTGGCTCACTAATCTTTAACACTTGTCATAATTATTTTTCTTTCAATAATATTATTTTCCCCTTGAGAAACTAAAAATGATTACATAAGAAGTATAGAAATATAACCATGTGAGCTCTTCAAATAAAATACTGTCAGTGGCCTAGGGGATAGTGGAGGGGGGGCGGTTTGTCATAGCAAAAACCTTACAAATTAATCATCTTTCCTCATTTTGGGATCGAATCATTGGATATTTTATTTTTATGCTTATTGAATCGAAGGAGCACATACCGCAGGATTTAAAAGCAGGTGTGCATCAGGGTCATGCCTTCTCTCACTTGCGCTGAATTTGTATGCCAAGCAAATAGATCCGAGAGAAGCTCGACTAACCGAAGAAGAATGCAGCCTGGGGATGGGAAGAAGGGTTAGTAGTTATGATAGACGAGATGACCCAACCTTGATTGCTGAAAGAGAGGTGGAACTGAAAGTCCCTGCTGAGACACTCAAAGACCACAGCCTTCAGTATGGTTTTCAACTCCATGTGAAGAAAACAGAAATCCCCCAAACTGGACCCATAGCAGGCACAACAAATAATGGAGAAAAGATTGAAGTGGTTAAAGATTTCCTCCAAAGTCAATGCTAAGGGCAGCAGCCATCAAGAAACTAAATACAGTAGCATAGTACACTGAGCAGATGTGCTGCAAAAGATCTCCAACGTGTTCGGAAAAAGAAAAGATGTCCCTTCAGAGATGAAGGTGTACCTGACCCAAGCCATGGTGCTGCTCCTTGCCTCCTGTAGAAACTGGACAAGGACTCAGGGAGTTCCCCCAAAGAACTGTTGTCGTTGAAGGAAGGTATTGGTGAAGGACTGAGAAGATACCGGCCCTACCTGAAGAATGAGCCAAGATTTGTTCAAAGAAGCACAACCACCTTATTCCTTGGAAGCAAAGAGGGTGAGACACTGTCTCTGTGCTTTGAGCCTGCGGTCGGAAGACACCAAGCCCTAGAAAAGGACATCATGCTTGGTCCTAACAAGGTGGAGTGACACGGGGGCTGCCACGATGGGTTCAAACACAGCGATGGCTGGGATGATGGCACAGGACCTGGCAATGCTTCATTCAGTTGTACACAGGGTCACCAAGATTTGGAAGTGTTGCAAGGCACCTAACGGCAGCAGTAACAGCAGGAACATATCGATTTAAGTTTTTCCTAAATGAAAAGGTGGGTTGAGAAAAAGGTGCTGAGAAAAAGGAACGTGCTCTTCATCGCCGTGGTTTAAAGTCTGAGATGAAAACAGTGCTGATGCCCAGATGAGAAATCTGCTTCGGTAAGTCATGAGGTTGACGGGAAGGAATGTAGGTGGCGATCCTGGGTGAAGGCTGGCGGGGGCCCTCAAACTTTTTAAACAGGGAGCCAGTTCACTGTCTCTCAGACTGTTGGAGGGCTGGACTATAGTTTAAAACAAACTATGAACAAATTCACTGCAGGCCCCATATGAGTCAGCTGCTAAGCAGGACAGGCAGCATGGGAAAAGCACCTGTTGGGCCGGATAAATGTTCTCCGCAGGCCGTTTGTGGCCCATGGGCCATAGTTGGAGAGCCCCTGGTGTTCAGTGTGGCTGAGTTGATTTTCACAGCAAATCCATGTGACAGGGTAAACCTGCTCCATGGAGTTTCTAGACTGGAAACTTTATTAGGGCAGATTCACAGGTCTTTCTCCCATGAGTGACTGGGTAGATTTGAACTACCAACCTTTAGTTAACAGCACAGCACTTAATCCACGACACCACTGAGACTCCTGATCCTGGGCGTGGCACTACAATTTACATCATCCTGCCATCTCCGGGAATGATCTTCAGTCATAGTCATTCAATGAGAAATGGTAAGGGATCCACCCGAAGTTCAATGACATGACTCGGCTGTTTAGAAAGTACGGCCCTTCATCAGACTTACTTCATCAGAATGTTCGGTCCTGTCCTCTCTGTGCTTGGGGCTAGCTTTCATTTTCATTGACTTCCCAGGTCTGAACTAAGTGTAACACTGCAAGGTGGTGGTGGTAGTGGTTTCTCTCAAACATGTGAGTAACACAAGCTTAAAAACATTGACTGTCATTTGCCTAGTGTCATATAGCTGGTGGGTGGCAGAGTCAGACTCAGCCTGGAGTGAGGAGGGGTCTTCTGACTCCTTGTCAGGCACTTCTGCACTCCTTGCTGGCTATTTGAGCCTACACAGTATGGTTCCTGGCCGCTGAGCTTCAGTGATTGTTTCACATCCCTCTACAAACGCGCTGAGTGTCTGAATAAACAAAAGCTGGAGAAAAGCAGCTTTATCGAGTCTCCTGCTCTCAGCTCGATGCTGCTGAGTTTGTCACACACGAAGGGCCTGGCTAACTAGGTGGATGACTATGCCTGTCATGAGAGATTTGCTATTAGTCAGGAAGCAATGTGCACAGAGTAGGTTTCTCGTCAAGATCTCCTGTTAGCTTTCTTTTTCTCCGCTGGGGTCTCCTCCTTTAGAACAGCTGTGGAAAAATGCTGGTGGCTGGTGAGTTGGCGGGACCCCCTGTATTGCAGAACAAAACCTGGCTGCTGCTGCCCCATCTCCGTGGTTGGAGTTCCTTGTGGTGGTGGAATCTGTACCATGGAGCGTTTCCCCTTGTTTCTGCTGACATTCTACATCATCAAACAGGGGGTCCTTGTCTGGCAACTCGTCTTTTCTGATGTCGTGTTCAAAGTGAGCCAGTCACAGCTCATCGTCTTCCTTTCTTTTCTTTTTTTTTTTTGGGGGGGGGCGGGCATCACTGCTCTCCGGTGGTGGGAGGAGGAGGCCCAGCCCCACTGCTGGAATTGAACCTCCGTCCTAGTGGGCCACAGTCCCGCCCACAACCACCACGCCACCGGGGCTCAGCCCATCGTCTTCCCTTCTAGGAAGCATTCTTGTCGCGCTTCTTCGAAGAATATTTGTATCTCCTTCTGGTTCAGCGTCCGCAGTCTGTCCGTTATTCTCCACCACGCCTGCAATTCAGAGGCACCCGTTCTTTGCTTTTCCTTATCCGTGGTCCAGCTTTCCCCTGTAGACGAAGTGATTTTGGAAAGACCACAGCTTGGGTCAGCTCATCACCATGACATACTCAATGTTTAAAGCTTTGAAGATGTGTTCTGTGGCCTATTTAGGCGGTGAAATACGGCATTGGACAGTTGCTTCCACAAATCACCCCTAGAATGGAAAATGCCCTCTGGACTTGGTCTCTCTCTTCTCTTACTCATAACCCATTCTTATGGGACAAACTCCTAGGAGATGTCTAGTGCTCATGTGTGGGATAGGACGGCCAGCAGTGACCTACCTAAAAGATGGGTCATTTCAGAGTCTAAGGAAACAGTGTCCCAGAGTCTGTCCCTGTCTTCAAATCCAGAGGTGACGTCTTGCTCTTTGTCCTGGGGGGTGCCTCGAGTATAAAGACCTGTGACCTGTTTTTGGCAAAACCTGCTGATATCAAATTCATTCCAACGCATAGCCTGTCCCCCTGTTGCCTGAGTCCATCTCACCATCTCAGATTCACCCACTGAAAGCTAAACCAGAAACAAGGGTCGAAGCTACAAAAAGGCAGCTTTGGTTTGAAATCAAGGACTTTCACGTAATCACGACTCTATTGCAAAAGGGATGGTTATGTCAGGGGCGGTGAGGTTTCTGTGGGCAGAGGGCTTCAACCAACTCGATCCTGGCCTCCAAAGGGTCTTGAAAAAGTAGAGCGAGGGTCTGGTGGATGATTACAATAGATGGCCTCACTGTAATTTGTTTATCCAGCCTATGGATATGTTTCTAGAGTGCACAGAGAGGGACTGGGGGGTAAGAGGTCTGAGTCAACCGTCACTTGCCCCTTGTGTGTCTCCTACCTTTGCTAAGCCACGCTGCCGCCTGCCCACTAAGTCTAGCCAGGGGCCGAAGACAGCAGCTGGGCACAGCGCCATCTAGGATGAAAAGGCTTTGGCGGCCCTCTCCATCTCCCAGGTCCTTGTGCCGTTGTCACCGCCGGCTAACTTAGTAGCCTCGGCCACCCAAAGGGAGCTGCCAAAGACCCAGCTTGACCAGACGCCGAAATAAGAATCCTTAATGATTTTTTAATTTAAAAACCCAGACTCCCAGCAAAATGTAGCCGGGCTATCATCAACCCATTTGAAAGTGTGCCCACTTGCCAATTACGCTGGACTGATGCTTCCTAGTTTAGACAGTCAGCTGAACATAAAAGCTAAATCATATCATTGACATTTTATTCCAGACCCCAAAAAGATGGGCTATTTAGGCACAAACATCTCCCTAGTAGTTTCCCTGGCAAATGTGCTATAACTAAACGTATACGAACATAAAACAGTTCACATTATGAGCAAGTAATGGTCAGGCCGTTTCAATGGGCAATTTACTCCCCAGGAAACCAACCGGGCTGTGCCGCATGCACACGCGTTCCCAGGTTACGCAGAGCCATTTAGGAAATCACTATTGTGATCTACAAAATGCTCCACCAGTCTGAGGAATTAACCCTCTTCCCAACGTGTCTCATTTACTTGGTCTTCAAGCCATTGGCCTGTTAAAGTTGATGCCGGTTCGCTGTCTGACTAATGGAGAAGAGCTGCCTTTTATTGAGGGCTTAGTATGTTCCAGGCATTCGAAATGCCTTACGAACAACCTCATTAAATCCTCACAGCCACACGAAGGAGAGCTGCCGCGTTTAGAGCTGTTTAAGTGGAGAGTTTGCCGAAAATCGGCGAGATGCGTAATGTGCACAACGGCACTCAGCTTTTAGAGCATGATGCACAGGAAGAACTTGAAGCATGGTCATTAATATTATTATTTTATATGATGGGGCATATCTGGGACTCGAGTCCTTTGCCCTTTGTCTCTATGTGAGTCTGCCTCCTAGAAGGCATACTGCCCGCCAGCTGTTTCGCAACGCAGGGTTGTCGCAGGTGGGAGCACGCTGTGTCTCAACTGCAGCTGCTGTGGACTAGTGGAGAGAGGTTGGGCATGTAGAATACAAAGTGGCGAGATAGTTAGGGCGTGGTCAGGGATTCCCGAAGCTCCGTGATATTTCCAGCGCCCGAAGAGATTATTGCCAGGTTCTCAGCTGGCAGATGTCACTTTCCTAAAATTAAAGACCCCATGAATGGTCCGCGGGAAGAGCTGTGTGCTACATTCCCACATCCCCTGCACCGTGGATACTAGCCACCTCACCCAGAGCCTGTCCTGTGCTTACGCCTAAAAGGCACCCGTGACTGAGGGCGCAGTCTCAGAGACCACGACCTGGGCAAGATACTGGATCCTTTGTGACACTTAAAAAGTGGCACCATTCCTCGGTCCATGGAAGACATGGAAAAATAATAATTTCTAAATTACCAAGGGTTCATGAGGGAGGGAGGGAAAGAAATGAGGAGCTGCTACCAAGGGCTTAATTAGAAAATGTTTTGAAAATGATGGCGGCAACAAATATGCAAATGTGCTTGACACAATGGGTGGGTGGATGCAATGTGCTAAGAGTTGCATGAGCCCACAATAAAATGATTTTTTTAAGTGGTGTCACTTATGAACAACTGCCACCTTTGCCGTGAGACCAGAAAACTACATAGTGCCTGTTTGCTGTGGGTGAACATTTTGATCAATGATCTTACAGAAAAATCCTTGATCAGAAAGGGCAACATGCTGTGCAAAATTTCAAATTCTCATAGACTCCAGAGTTTCTGGAGCCACTGAGATTAGATGTAGCCCTGATCCTATTGTCCTGAGATTTTCTTTAAACCTTAAACCAAATATACCCCCTGAAATCTTCCTAAATCAACCAAGAGGTTAGCTTAACTAGTACAGCATGCCTGCCTTTTAAATTGTGCTCTTTTAAAAACTGTCTTTATGGGATCAAACTGACAAAAGCAACTAGAAATATTAGACAGGAAAATTTCCAGGACAGAGAGCTTATGCTAATAGGGTAGGAACAACTTGTATAAGGAGAGGGTGAATGTTGCCCAACTTGAAGAAAGTGATGAAAAACTAAAGTCAAGGGCTCAGGTGGAAAAGCAAATGCTTAGAGAAAGGTGATGGCAGCAAGCATGCAAAGGTGCTTGGCATAATATATGTATGTTTGTACGAGCCCCCAATAAGATGGTTTGAAAAAATAGTGCACGTAGACGTTATTGAATGGGTGTTCGGCTTGCTGTGTACATTTTAAAATACACTTTTTAAAAAAAGTGTCTCTCTCTGTGAGTGGAACTAGTCCTGACTTACATCTCCTCAGCCAAGTATGTTGTGCAGGTCACTAGCCAGCAATGCTTATCTTGATACATCACCCGTGGATTACTCCAAAAATTAAAGCCTCCCAGGTTGCAAAGGGGCAGTTCTGAAGGGTCTTGGAAAGGGGATTTCTGAGTTCAAAGTTCTCTGATATTTTCCTAGGAGATCTGTGAGCAAACTCCTCTGTAGTGCACTGCGAAGTGTGCAGCGATGCACTCCACAGTGACGCAGTATGGAGGGAAGGGATGACCGGCCTGCCCGTGAGCACACGTCTTCTCATAGGGAAAGGCAGTTGTGGCAGGGCCGGTCTGAGAGAAGGGTGTGATGTGTTTGTCTACAATGTAAACACCTTACGCTGTATTTCTAACAGCAACAAAGACAATCGAGCATCTTCAAGCATGCGCACACACACACACGAGTTCAAAGGCCAGGCAACAATAGACTGAAGAGTAGACTATCAGAAGGAAGGCCTAAAAGTCCCATCGTAGTTTCTAACGCCCCAGATTTCCCTGAGCCTGGAGTGTGAATGGTAGAGGCCCTGTAGCACAGAGGAGCACTGCCCACCGTGTTTCCAGGGCTGTAAACCTTACAGAAGCAGCTGGCCACATCTGTCTCTCAAGAAGCAGCGAGGGTGCAGCAGGAACCAGAGGCCTTAGCTTAGCAGCTGAGCTCTTAGCCACTGTACATCCAGGGCTTCTTGATCCATACTCTATTTAAAATTTTTTTTAAAAGATGAATGTGACATGCCAGCCACTCTGTAAGTGTAGACAGTTCCCTGATCTTTAAACTTCAAAGCCCACTGAAGTCCCTCATAGCTTTTTGAAACAAAATGGAGGCAACGGTATTTTCTTGGCTCTTCTTGAATGAGTAGGATTTTCAGTTTAGCATCATGTAAATACAGCTTTCCTAGCAGAAACTCCTTTCAAAAATAGATTTCTGAAGAATTAAAGAGCTCTGCAATACCCTCTCTTCGCTACACGTATGACTCAAATGGTGGAAGAAAATGGGGTTAACGGGGAGTGAGCAGATGAACAAAGGAGAGATTGAGCAAGCATTCTTCAAGTTTCCATGATGTGTCCTACCTGCCATTTACCCACTACCCTTGATTATGCCTTATTGTCTCTTTATAGGATAGGGTAGAACTGCCCCCATAGGGTTTCAGTGACCATACATTTTTATAGAAGCTGAAATCATTTTTCTCCTGTGATAGGCTGGTGGAATTCAAACCACAGACCCTTTGAATAACAGCCCAGTACACAACCCACTGCACCATGGGGGTACTGAGCTATATGGTATAGTGGCAGTTACACAATCTCATGCCAACTTGAGGATATGAAGAGTGAAAAGGTAGAGTCTAGGCTGTCTATCAGGTCACAGCCTGATGCCTCCTTTTGGGCATGGTCTTCTCATGAGGATTCTGGGAATTTCCTCTCTTTTGATCTGGAGGCTGTATTCTCTCTCTCTCTCTCTCTCTCTCTCTCTCTGTCTCTGTCTCCGTCTCTGTCTCTTTCTCTCTCTGTGTGTGTGTGTGTGTGTGTTTGCCCTTCCTGTTAACAAGCCACATGAAGCCACACTGGTGGCAGGGTTGCTTCTACCACCGCTGTTAGATCCATAAGACTTTTTCACCCACCACCCTGCTGTCTTCCTGCATCAGCATCGTGGCAGTGCTGAGTGAGTCTGAAGAGGAATTATCGGCTAGATGGGCTGATTTGGGACTTATGGACTTGACCTGGCCTGGGCTGGGATGTTTTCCTCAATATTCAATTCCTCGTTGATATAAAACTCTCTCTTACACACACATGAGTGTCTCTGGATTTGTTTCTCTAGTCTACCTGGTTTAATATATGGTATAGGAGATACTAACAGCAAAAGCAACTATCTGTTGAAACACCAATTTCTATGTCCCAGGTGGCTGTTCACAGAGAGGGTTGGAGGGTTGGAGGTTTGAATCCACCGGTGCCTTGGAAGAAAGGTCTGCCAGTCTACCCTGACCCACATGAGGCCACTGTGAATCCGATCAGTACAAAAATATTGATTTTGTATTCCAGGCACGGCTCTAAAAAGGTATTTGTGTTCGCTCACTGAATAGGCACATCATTCCATTTACAGATGGGGGAGCTGAGTAGCTTTTCTACAGCCACGCAGCCAGTAAATGGTGGCGCCAGAGGTCTAATGCACAGTACGCCTGCTCTGAGAGATGCCTGTCCCCTCACACCCTCCTCTTTAGCAGAATGTTCTTCGGTCTATGCCTTGGAGCATTGGTTTTCGATCGATGCCCAGAGAGTGGGCCTAGTGGGCCTGCTATTAAAATGGAATGATGCTGGTCTTGTCAGCGTTGGGAGAAAAAAATATCAATAGGTAGAATTTTCAGTTTGTCTTATGGCTCACACACCTTTTTTTTTTTTTTAAACAAACAACTTCCACTACTGATCGCTTGCAGAATGCAAAGCAAATTACTAGGTAACAAATGGAATTTACTTTGTGCCGTGAGATTTTAGTATGGCTTTTGAGTTGACAGAGGTAAGATCATCTTTTAAAATGAGGCAAGAAAACAGGAAAGAAAACATAGACTGCACTTACTCAAAATTTGAGCATTAGTTATAATCGCCTCAGTATTTGCAAGTACATCTCATTCAATACTCCTGCATTAGTTATAATCACTTGAGTATTTACATGTACACCATCCAGCACTTTTTAAAAAATGTCGGTCCAGCCAGTCCTTTCTCTCACTGACATTCAGTAGATGCTCTCTCATCGAGACCCTGTGGGACAGAGTCAAACTGCCCCTGTGGGTTTCCAAGACTGTTTAACTCTTTATGGGAGTAGAAAGCCTTGTCTTTCTCCCATGGAGTGACTGGTGGTTTTGAACAGCTGCCCTTGTGGTTGGCAGCACATTCACTATACTGCCAGGGCCATCCTTTGATGCTACCATGATTATTGTGTGCCATTGACTGGGATTATGACTCAGAGTGGTCTTATGGGACAGGGTAGAACTTTCCCATGGGGTTTTCTCACAAGGCATCTTTGCAAGAACTTCCTCACGGGTCATCATTGCAGGAGCAGATAGGCAGGTCTTTTGTCCCATGGACTGGCTGGCAGGTTTCCATAAGGAATTCCAATCAGCTCTTCTGGGTTTGGCACGGTCAAAAGTGGGTAGACTGGAATGATTACAAGAATGGGGAAAATCACGGGTCTCCACCTTTGTGGAAAACTCAACTTGCCTCCTGGAAAACCAGGAGAGCGGGATGTTGCACAGCTGCCAAGCCTCATGGGAAGCAGAGTCACAAACAATAAAGATGGCGCCTACCATGTAACTTTGAAAGGGGGTCACTTTCTACCAAACCAACACAGATAAATTAATAAATGAAGATACCATGGCCAGTGAGTTGATTCTGACATAGGGATCCTGCAGCACCGAGGAGAAGTGCCCCTTTGGGAACCTTGATAGAAGCCACAAACCTCCTCTTTATCCCACCGAGTGGCTGGTGATTTCACGTGGCTGACCTTTGGCTTAGCGACTCAGCTCAGAACCCACGACAACACTAGGGCATCTTTTTCACTCTCCATAGTCCAGCCAATAATCTCATGACCCACGTCGGCTTCCTGAAAGTGCTCACTGTGCTTCTTTCAAGTGTCCCAGTCACGGGCTTCAACTGTACTGTCCTCCATCTGGGTTCGTGTCCTGACACACCCACAAATCTGGGCGCATTCTGATTTTACTACACTGCCTGAGGCTGAGCCAGTTTGAACGGACTGGAAGACCTGGTTCAAACCATCAACTGTTCTGTTAGCAGGACGAATAGAATCATACTATCTGTGGTAGTCCGGGTTTACTAGAGAAACAGATGTATAGATATATGTGTGTAAGAAAGAGGTTTCTATACAAGAACAATTGAATATTGAGAAAACATCCCAGCCCAGTCCAGATCAAGTCTGTAAGTCCAAATTTAGCCCATATATCTGATACCAATCTAGAAAGTCCTCTTCAGACTCATGAAACACATGCAGTGATATCAAATTCAGGAAGATCACAGGCCAGTAGATGGGATGTCTTGTGACTCCAGGGGCACTGGAAGCACCTCAGTGCTCGCAGAAGTCTTCATGTGGCTTCTCTGGCTCCTAAGGTCTGACTCCATCAGCCTCTCTCCATGTGACTTCTCCACAGGGATGTCTTGCAGGGAGTCAGTAGAGAGTTTCACAGGGAGTGAGCCTAGAGAGAGTGTGTCTCCTGCCTCCAAGGAAAAAATATAGGAGTTTCCAGAATTCTTCAGAGGTCATACTCACACAAAGGCCTCAGTGGCTATATCCTGATACTGATAGGCAAGGCTCCACCCCTACATTCTTAGTCCCTAAACTTACACCAGATTATGTAACTACCACACTATCCAAAATTCAATTCATGGCCATTGAGTTGATTCCGACCCCTACCGATGCTGTAGGACAGGGTAGAACTGCCCCTGTGGGGATCCAAGATTGTAAACCTGATCTTTCCCCTGAGGAGAAGCTGGTGGTTTTGAACTACG
>PVJH01017933.1:26161-46682 GCA_004026705.1 Nesogale talazaci
CCGCCCCCCCCCACCCCATGCACTGGAATTTCCACTTTGCTCTTTCTGTATACATTAATTTAGTGAGAGTTAATATTGAATTTTTCTTATCTGCTCAAATATATTTCCACTTACATAGTCTACTTTCCCTCTCTAAGTCAATTTTGTAATATCATTGCTATCTCCCAGATCTTGTGAGTTTCCCAAATGCATTTCTCTGTATTCAAATCCAGAGGTTGGTGTGAATTCCATCTCCCCCCTCTCACTGTATTTTCTGCCTACTTTTACTATATGAAATAAAAAAAATTTTAAATCCAAACAAAAACAGGCATGCAATATCCACTGTCATTGAGTTGATTCCTACTCCTTGTGATCCCACAAGGAGTCCTGTGATCCCACAAAGGTCCTGTGGCCTTTGGAGATGGTGACTCTTTATGGGAGTAAAAAGTCTCATTTGTCTCCCATATATTTTGTTTCCAGTCTCCATACATAATAATATTATGACTTTACATTATTTTAGAGTTGATCTAAACAGATTTTAACACCTGAGTGATTTTCATGTGCCGGTGCTTACAGCTAGTTATGTGTTGATGTGGCAGCTGTGGAAGGCCAGGCTCATTCCTGCACTAAGAAACCTTTCCAGCCTGGAGAATGGGATTTACTGTGTCAGTATTTCACGGTGTTTTCCAAAGCAGGCCATGATTTTCAGGTGCTCTGGGAATGATTGGTACCATGCATCTCAAATGGCCCCAGATATTTCCAATTTCAAATATTTTTTCCCTTTGTTAACCCATGGATCCCACCATATGTCCCTTTGATCTTTGCTTCAGAAACTTTGGTCACGGTATTTAGAAACAGGGACAGGCGAGGCTATAACATATGGCACGTTTTCTCTCTGAACCCCGAACTTTTCTCTCAACATTCCTTCTAGTTCCACAGGCCTGGAGCACACTTGCCCCCCAGCCCCTCACACACACACACACACACACACACACACACACACACACTGGTATAGTCTGAAAGAAAGGGATTTCATGTAAACAATACCACATGTGCCGCTACAGAGTAGCCTGGACTCAGAGTCACCCTGTGGTAGCCTAGTGTGGAATTAGAATTGAACAGTTAGAATTGAACAGGGTGGGTCTGAACCCCACTCAGAGCTCTATGTCTTAGCTGTATGATTACTGAACTTTGGCTCTCCAAATGTCAAATGAGTCTATTCCACTTCCCTTGTGAGCTCGGGTACACAACCTCCCCAAGAGGTTAGTGGTTTGAACCCATCCAGAGGCATCTTTGAAACAAAACAACTTGGTGATCAAACCATGGAGTACCCCTCTCCATGGGTGTCTGTGAGTCGGAACCAACTTGTTCCCAATGACTAGTCAATAGGACTGCTGAGGGGATTTGGAGAATGCCTATAAAATGCCTTCCAGGGAACAGAAACAGGGGGAGTCATACCTATGGCTATGATCTAGACCAGCAATTCTCAATCTGTGGGTCGTGACCCCTTTGGGGGGGTTGAAGGACCCTTTCACAGGGGTCGCCTGGTTCATAACAGTTGCATAATGACAGTGATGGCACAACAAGGAAAATATTTTTATGGTGGCTGGTGTGTGTGTGTCACCACAGCACAAGGCACTGTTTGATAGGGTCTCGCAGCATTAGGAAGGTGGAAATGATCCAGAGTTTAACAGTATAACGTAAGACCTGATAACACCCCTTGGTGTCCGAGTCGACCCCCAGAGTGAGAGCTGAGCAACCAGAAAGAGAATGAAGACGCAATCTGCCTCATTCTCCCCTTGTCCCATTCCCAGGTATCTGTCACCCCCCACCCCACCACCCTCCATAGGCCGCGCTTGCCCTGCTACACGCAGCCAGACTCCACTCTGACAGGGGGAGCCTCAAGGCGCAGCGTGAAAGATGTTTGCCAATTTGGGGCCTGTCATCATCCAGCCAGCCGTCCTTCCTATGATCGCGCCGGTCTTCCTTTCATAGAGTTTTGGGAGGTAGTGTCTGAAACCAAATGGATCCAATCTGCCTTTCCCCTGCCCGTGGGCAGGCTCGTGACAGATGCAGTCTGACTCCGGCGGGAAATCAGGGCAGGAGGCTCATCTCAGGCAATGGGAATTCTCTCTACCGCAGTGCGCACTCAGCACGAGATCTTAGGGCACCTCACTCAATGTGACCTGACGACTTAGTCTAAAACCACTGTCCTGCCAGCCTCCTTCCAAACACCCCCTGCCTTCCCCCAACAAGACAACAACAAAACTCCCCGCCATAGCGTAGAATCTGACTCATAAGTGGGTAGAACTGCCTCTTGTGAGTTTCTGAGACTAACTTTTAAAAATTCATTTTGGTAGGTGTGTTTTCTTTCTTTTCAAAATCATTGTGTTGGGGCCTCTTACAGCCCTTATCACAAGCCATCCATCCATTGTGTCAAGCACATTTATACATATTTTCAAAACGTTTCCTTTCATTTTTCTTTCTTGTTATCAGCGCCTCTTCCCCTCCACCCCCACACACCCTCCCTCATGAACCCTTGATAATTTATACATTATTATTAGTTTGTCATGTCTTACACTGACCCATGTTCTCCTTCACCCACTTTTCTGTTGTCCGTTCCCCTGGTAGGGGGATATATGTAGGTAGATCACGGTGATGGGTTCTGAGGAAAACTCTTTACAGGAGTTGAAAGCCCCTTCTTTCTCCCAGAGTGCAGCCGTTGGTTTCAAACTTCTGACCCTGCAGTTAGCAGCTCAATTCGGTGTAGTAAGCTTCAGGGTATGCTGATGGTGGTGCAGTAGTGAGGAGAGTGAGAATGGTTGCACCATATCAAGAACATAATCAAGGTTACTGAAGTTTACACACAGAAATGTTGGATGAGTCCCCAATAAAATGATTTTTAATTTAAAAAATACCGTAAGAAAAAAAAAAGAAATGTTGTCTGGGGTCTTAAAGACTTGAAAGTAAAGAAGCAACCATCCAGCTGAGAAGCCACAAAGCCCACAAAGCATCCCCGCCTGTGTGACCATGAGGTGTGGAAGGGACCAGGTATCAGGCATCGAAGAACTAAAAATTATATCATTATAAAGGAGGGGGACCCAAAGTCCATCGATAGGTGAAGTGAGATCCCCTTCCAGAGGAGTTACAGGGAAGAGATGAGCCAGTCAAGGTACAGTGTAAAACAATGAGATATGCAACTTTCCTCTACCTCATAAATGCTTCCTCCCACCCACGATCATGACCCCAATTCTACCTTGCAGATCCAGCTAAGAAGTACACTGGAGCTGGAAACATGGGGAATTCAGGGCAAGATGATCCCTTCAGGATCAGTGGAGAGAGAGTAGAGGAAAGGGGGAGTGGAAAGGGGGAATCGATGACAAGGATCTACAGATAGCCTCCTCCCTGGAGTATGGCCAACAGGGAAGTGGGTGAAGGGACACATTGGATAGTGGACGATATGACAAAATAATGATAATTTATAAATTATTAGGGGCTCATGGGGGAGAAGGAGTGGGGAGGGAGGAGAAATATGGGAAGCTGATAGAGGGAGCTTAAGTAAAAGGAGGATGTTTCAAGAATGATGATGACAACAAAGGTGCAGATGTAATCTGCATACAATCGATGTACGTGTTGATTGTGATAAGAGTTCTATGAGCCCCCAATAAAATGATTTCATTAGAAAAAGAAATGTTTGACACACACCGTTTTTTTTACAATGCATGCATATTGTCACCACCATTTTTTAAAAGGAGGGACCAAAGCTAGAAGACTAAGGGAGAAATGGTGAACATCCACATATACACCCACCGTCTAAAACATGACAAGCTGAAACAACAGCTTCATTTGGGGGCCAGGGACTCAGTGTACAATGTGCCCCCTCTCTCTTCATTATCCACTGTGTCAGTGATACGCACTGGCCCAGAGCAAGCTGCTAGAAATCCTTTCACTAGTTATCTGATTGTCATCCCACTTACCACGTTCCGTGGTCTGCTGGCTGATGGTAGTTTAAGCAGGATCTAATTGGTACCATATTGCCGATTGAATTAAATGCCATATGATAGGAATTTAAACCATGGTAATTTTTCCATAAAGAAAAATCTGTCAGCAGACTATGGCAGAGAAACAGTCATAAATCAAATTGTCATGTTTATTAGTTATTGCAGGAGTTTAGTTGTCTTGTATTCATTATAACCCCTCTTTTTATCACCGATAAAAGCTATAAAGAGAACTATTTGTGCAAGGTGCTTTTTAATAGGTTTGTATTTGTACACAAACACCTGCTCATATTTTAATCACGGGAACATGGTGCTATATCACTTTGCGAGGAACATGTATTTCAACTGTCTTCTGGGTGAGGGATCATGTTTCTCCTGTTTCTGGCAAAACTGTGTTTTTAGAACATTTAGACTCAACTCACGAATAATTGAAGAAAAGCAAATGAAAACAACAAATGAGATTGTATTTGCTCAGCAGATTTGCAAAGGGTAAAATAACTAAAAAGATGATTACAACAAAGAATCTGTAGAATAGCAAGACAGGACCCTTTCAATATGTTATCTCGAAAAATAAAATAAATGTTCACAAATGAAGAGTGCAACAGCCATCCAAGAGAAGGCAATGTGGCCATGTAAAAGGCTGTGTCAAGTCATACTCAGCACTGTGCTAAGTAACAAAATGTAACTCGCGTTCCAGCCCTTTTGGACTCGATCACGAGATTAAATTGGAGGTGGGGGCAGGGGTGGGGGACTTGTACTCTAAAGCTTCTGTATTGCAAAATTTCTATGTCCAACGCATTAACCACAGAGGAAAAAAACAGATACATGAGAGTACATCAGAAAATATTGTTACCCAACGGGAATCGCAGGAGCAAGTTCATGAGCAGCCATCCAAGAGTGACTATTGACCTCTCCCTGTCTCCAGGAAAGAAGGGTGATGGGAAATAAAGGCACATGAACATAATGAGTCCAGATGGACTGAGGGGCCATGCAAACAGTCGTCTCCAGGACACCAAGACCAGAAGATCTAGATGGTGCCCGGTTATCACTACCAAAGACGCTGCAAGGGATCATATGAGGAAGTCCTGGATAGAACAAGAGAAAAATGTGGACCAAATGCACAATCATAAAAGTTTCCAGGTTTACTGCTGGATAGAAACTCATGGAACTCTGGAGACTATAACTGTTAGTCACCCCAGAGACTATATCTGTAGTCACCATTCAGATACAGGAATGAACTCCCTCTCATGGAATCTCACAAAACTCTGTTAACTATAGACCAGGAATGTGAACAGCCTTGCTGTCTATTATACAGGATGTATTACACGGTAGATGATTGCCGATGCAGTCTGGTTAAAATTCAGTACCTTTTCATTTGATATCTCTTTTGAACCACGTTAAATTTGTTCTAGTTTTTCAATATTTCCTGCTTTCTTTCCTATTGGAGGTTTTCTCAGTTTCCTTTATTATTGTTTTTAATATTTTTAATGTCTTTCTGATTATGATATTCAGAGTAGGTCACTCGATCAAGACAGTACCTATATTAATGGTCCCTTGGGGCTGGGCAGGGACGACTGGGAAGAAATGGGGAGCTAATAAGCATAATGTTTAGGACAAAGAAAATTTTCTCAAATTAATTGTGGTCCTGATTGTACAACTCTTCTTGATCTGATTGAACTATTGAAATGTATGGTTTGTGAACTATATGTCAATAAAGCTATAGAGAAACAAATTTTAAAACCCTGTTTAGGGCAGGTTATTATACTCACCCTATAGTAATGCACACAGTTGCTAACCCAACAGTTGGACCTTCCATCCAGAAGGTCTCAGAAGAAAGGGATGCCTATCTGTATTTGGAAACTGAGCCATTTGAAGTCCCAGTGGAGCCCAGTTGTACTGTGAAACACATAAGGTCACCCAGAATCAACATGGGAGCAATTGGTTAAGCAAACAATTTGAAGCGTGGACGGTAAAGCTATTTCTTGAAGGGGTTCTATAGCTGACAACCACAAGAGGCAGGGTACAAGCTCTGGCATTCGTCCTCTGAGCAGTAGCAGAACATAAAGGGTCCATAAATTGAAGACGAGCATCCTGCTCCCATCAGACTGCTCATTCTCACCACGACCCTGAGCGAGTTTCTTAAGTGCCCACATCGGCTAGGGGGCATCACCATTAAAAAAAATTAATTAATCTTTTTCTAGAGGTGATCTGAGGCATCGAGACTCAGGTCCTGAAAAGAGTCAGAATCCAACTTCATCACTTCTGTATGCTGGCCATGTCCCTCAATTCATGACTCACTGGTGGTGCACAGATCAAGTGCTGGGCTCAAAACCTAACTCCCCATCATCGAGTGGATTCCGACTCAAGAGGAACCTGGCGGCAGAGTGGTCAAGCGTTGGACTGCTAACTGCAAGGTCTGCCAGGTGAAAGACTGGATAGTTCCACCCTGACTTGAGTGCTTGGCTCTCCCTCCCTGCCTGTCATGTCACCGCTAACTCACTGTGACCCTACAGGACAGGACAGACTTGTCCCTGTAGGCTCCCGAGACTGGAACTCTTAATGGGAGTAGCAAGCCCCTATCTTCCTCCCGTGGATGGGCTTGTGGTTTTGAACTGCTGACCTTCCAGGTTACAGTCCAATGTGCAACCAAACCGCTAAGCCTGGCATTTGAAGTAAGCAGCTCTGCAGCAGAAAGACCTGCCATCTGTTCCCATCACAACGAAAGCCTGAGAAACCACGTGGAGTCTTTAGACTCTGTTACCTGGGGCTGCGTGGGTTGAAATCAGTGGCACTCAACCACAAAAATTTGCAAAACTTTAATAGCAAGCAATGCATATGTTAAGTTCGGGGAAATCTTTTTCTTTTGTTTTGTTTATTTTGGTTTTGTATTCTTCATTTTTCCCTTCAAGAAAAACAATGTGATCTTACATTCTTGTGCTTTCTACCTTCTCTTCGGATAGCCACTGAAGCCCAAATCTAAAATTAAATACAATCTTTATCGCTAAAGCCAATTGGGAGAGCTGGAAGGAAAAATGGATCATATTTAAATAGAGATATTTTCTCGTCCTGTTAGTTCTTTTTGACTTCAAAAGTATGGTCATGGTTGCTATTTTATATGGCACATGTGTTTGTGCGCATACACATAGCGTGTTGTGCATATGTATAATATGAATTCTGTGTGCATACGCACTGTGCTAGCTGAGACATACAAAGATAATGCTGCCAACCCCTGCTGAGGCCAAGGTCGTGCACTCTTGAGTTATTTCTGCAGGCGTGGTGAGGAATGCAGGATGACCCGAGGACACCATCTCAGGCCTGACCCACACCAGATGTCTGCGAAATAAACTCATCCCATTCAATCTCTGTGACTGCCATAGATTTTTTTTTTGGTGGGGGGGCTAGAGATACGTGATTGACTGACCGACTGCAGGAATCAGATACACTTTTACAAAGGTCTATACATGCACCCATCATCATAAATGTCTGTGAGCATGTTCAATCCCCAGATATATTTTTATTTCTTTTTTTTTTGTGGGCATCACTGCTCTCCGGCGGTGGGAGTAGGAGGCCCAGCCCCACTGCTGGAATTGAACCTCTGTCCCAGTGGGCCGCAGTCCCGCGCACAACCACTACGCCACCAGGGCTCAGCCCCAGATTTATTTTCTTTACGTGCTACGTCACACACGAATCCCTATTCTGAACATAACCCATCTCTGCTTTCTTGATCTGCCCAGCCATTCAACCAGGGCTAGATTACCTCCATGGGCTAGATGGAAACGCTCCGATGCCCAGGCCTGGCTACTTTGAACCCCACCCTTAGGATACAAAAAAGGGGTCACCTCTTTTCTAAACAAGGCAACTGAGAGGCCCTAGATGTGGGGCTTGATCTTACCTCTCAACTCACTCTTTCCGTTGCTCTCTCTCCGTCCTGGGGCGCTGTCCTACTTCTCTCTTCGGAGGCTGAGTATGGAGCTCCCCTCTCCCTGGAGCAACTTTCTGAATGACACTTCCTGTATCAACAGGAAGCGAGTGTGCGGCCGCGGCTGAAGTGTGCAGGTGTTGATAGAGGATGTGAAAGAGTGGAGGCGCGTGACGAAACCTCCCTGTGGTGTTCTCCCCCAGGCACCCAACCAGCCTCGTCTCATCGGCTGAAGGGCGGGATTGACCAGAAGAGAAGGGTAGGAGCAGGAGGCTGGGTTCATCTCAGGGCATCATTACTTCTGCCCCGCCTTGATGCATGCTCCAAAATTGGAATTCTTGAATGATATTCTTCTTGTTAAGCAGGTTGAGTCAAACGGGCCATAAGGGCAGTGGTGGTTTGGTGGTAGACCTGTAACTTTCCATGGGAGCCACTCAGGTTTGACTCCTGGCAATGTGAGTCGTGTACAGCGACACCCATCTGTCAGTGGGGGGTGAAGAAGCTTCTGTGGAGCTTCCAGGCTTAGAATGAGAAGAAGGGTTTGGTGCTCTACTTTCAAAAAGCCCCCCACACCAGCCAATAGAGACTCTGGCTCACAACACATGGATGCTATTGTCTGTGGGGTGGAGGGCCATTTTGATGGCAGCTGACAAGAACAACAACTGAAGTCCCTTAAGCTCTGCTGGATCCCCAAACTGCCTGACAGTCAACAGAGCAGAACCAAACGTCTCACCAGCTCTTGGACTAGGTCTTTGTTTTTAGTGATGCTGTAACACAGATACCAAAAGTGAGTCATTTCAAAGAACAGACATTAATTTCTTCACAGTTTAGGCGACTGGACATTTGAATTCTCCCCTAAGACCATGGATAGCGACCATCTTATTCTCAGATGGAGTGCACTGGAAAGTGGATAATGCAGCTAGGCTTTGGTTACATTGAACATAGTGTCACATTTTACTTTTTGACTAATTTTTAATCTGTTCTGGTTTCTATTGTCTTCTGCTTTCACTTGAGGTTTCCCTCTGTTTTATTTTGTTGTCCTTTTTTTGGTATGATTATAAAAGAATATATGAAACCCAGGATAGGTAAATCTACAAAGACCATAACCAGTTTAACAACTCCATCTTACATACATTGGACATGTTGTTAGTAAGGACCAGTGCCTGGAGAAGGACATCACGCTAGGTAAAGTAGTGGGACAGCGAACAAAAAAGGGCCCTCCCATAGATGGAGTCCCAAGGTGGCTGCAACAATGGGATCAAGTGCAGGAACAATTGTGAGGCTGGTGCAGCCAGACAGTGTCTCGTTCGGTTGTCCATGGGGTTGCTGGAACGCACTTAAAGGCATCTCATGACAATGACATAGCATTGTACTTCAAGACAGATCGTGAAATGGTCTTTTTGAGGATGCATGTTATGCCAATCTTCTTGATGTTGTCATTCTCGGCATGGTAAACTACCCAATTTTCTGACGCCAGATAACCCATACCAGTCCGTTTCAGTTCATCTATGGCAAGAAGAGGAATGTTTATGCATTTCATTTCATTTTGGATATCTTCCAATCTTCCTAAATGCCTACCTTGTTATTCCACCCACATCCGTAAGGTCAACATTCATTTGAGGAGGCAACACTTTTCCAGTCGTTTTCAGGTGTCTTCTAATCATAGAAGCACCTCTTAGGCACTTTGAATGAGGCAGGGTTAACTCCTGGATGAACCTAGAAGCTGCCCCATTCAGTCCTATCCCAACCACCGGGGAATGGTCTCACTGTTGACTATTAGGGCCCTAGGAAGGAGAGAAGTCTTCCAAGATTCTTCCCATTCTTTCATATTCCTCAGGCTTTCATCATCAAGTCCTGTCAATTCTCATAATCCATTCTTCAAATCCTATTTCTCTTCCCCATTCCATCACCAGTATTTCAGAACTCATCATCACTGCCTTCATCTCCATGAGCAAGATGTGCACATAGTGTGCACAAAGAAGGCAAATCCACTGAGGCATGCAAACAAGAGAACTGGAATAGCTACTCACATGTATTTTTATGTCAGTTTTTTAATTACTTATTTTTCCCTGAATATTTACTTTTGTGTATGTTTTAATGTTCATAATACATGTGTGATATAATTTGTGGGTAAGCAGACATCTATGGGGCATAAGCTATTGACACTTGTTTACTGGACAGAGCTCACTGTCAGAAATTTGGAGTCATGGGGCCTCCACACTGGTCTACCAGGTGTCAGACTCCAGAGCATTCTCCAACCGGTCTCCAAATTTGCTGTGCAAGAGACCACAAACTCGCTTCCCTTCTAACTCCCAGTCTCTAACCCTTTTGAACAGCTTCCTTTCATCTACAAGAGAGCTGTGGAGGCCTTGGGCTGCAATCTAAGAGGTTGGCAGTTCTAAGCCATTAGCCCCTCTGAGGAAGAAAGATGGGGCTTTTACTCCCGTAAAGAATTGCAGTCCTGAAAACCCACCGGGGCAGTTCTAATCTATCTTACAGGATCGTCAACCACTCAAAGGCAGTGACTTTGGGTTTGGTTGGTGTATCATCTACAAAATAAGATCTCATAGTTCCGTAGCTGGACACAAACACTGCCTGATGTGATGACCTCTGCTCTCTCCTCAACATCATCCCGTGGTGCTCCTCTGGCTACCCACTTGACTCCTTATCGTCCGACATACCTTGGCACTGTATTTCCTGAACATCCAGGTCATTTCAGATCACACTGTCGTGGCCTGTGCTATTTTCTCCTCTGGTGATGTCGCCGAAGACCCTGGGTGGCATGGAGAGTTAAGGCCTCGGTTACTCACCAAAAGGTTGCCAGTTCAAATCCACTCGGGAATGTCTCAGAAGAAAGACCTGTGATCGGTAGCATGGCAATTCCAATGGGGCAGGGATTCTACCCTGAGATACCCGGGATATCTCCGAGTTGGAATGCACTCAAGGGGAACCGGTTTCTTTCTCTTTTGGGGGAGGTGGGGGTGGTTACTTCCATCAACTACCTGGCAAGTTCTCATGGATGCTATCAACCCTATGAACCCTTCACTCTTTCCCCTCTTCAATCCAGAACTTACCGCAGCCTATTAATGTCTGAAATCCCTGGTTGGTACAAACAGGTTTATGCATGGCTGTTAACGGAAAGGTTGGCACTGAGCCCTGGACGTTATGCATTGACTGCCAACTTCAGGGTCAGTTATTCAAACCTACTGGCCACCCGTTGGGAAAGATGAGGCTGTTGACGCCCGGAAAGGTTTCCAGTCTCAGCACCCAACAAAGGGACACCATGAGTCAGAACTGATTTGATAGCATTGAGTTTGGCTTTAGCGGCCTCTTGGGAGGAAGGGCTGTTGATCTGTCACTGAAAGGGGATAGCCTGACAGACCCATGAAGCACTCTTCTGCACCACACACAGGGGCCACCATAAGCTGGAAGCTGCTCCAGGGTTGCTGGGGTGTTCTTGCTTGCGTGTTTGGTTTTTATATGTTATGCCTGAAGCTATTTGCATGCATTCTGGATGGCAACTTGGGCAATTCAAAGGGTAGACTCTGAGCTCAGAAAGACCTGGGTTTAATCCCACCCCTACCATTTACTAGCCCAGGTACCTGGGGCATGTTACTTCACTTCATCTTTTCATCTAGATAGTACTTACCTCACAATGTGTTTAGCTTTATTAAACTAGATACTCTAGATAAAAGCATTTAGTTAGTGTGTGTGTGTGTGTGTGTGTGTGTATAGTGCCATGATGGCCATCATTCCAGACTGAATTTCCTAGAGAAGCAAAACTGATAATACTCATACATGCATGAAAAAAGAACATGAAATCAAGATAATTTTCTCTCAAGCAGGGAACCCAGCCGTTAACATACACCTAATCATTACATTCTGTGTATTATAAATTTCTTGTGAAAGAAACAATTTTTATGCACAAGAAAGAGCTTTATATCAAAGGGTAATTATATATCAAGACAACATCCCAAACCAATCCAGATCAAATTCATAAATCAGATATTAGCTTATAAGTCAAAAGCCTGGAAACGAACCCATAAATCTCTCTTTTGACTCATACAGCCACATGCAATGATGCAGAATGCAGGAAGTTCACAGGCCAGTGGGTGAAAAGTCTTGTGGATCCAACTGCTGTGGAAGTATCAAAGGACAGGTGCAGATCTCCATGCAGCTCAATGTACCTTGTCAACAGGAAGGTGAAACAGGGAAAAAGAGGAAGTCCCCAGGATCCTCCTTATGGCATCATCAGGCTGTGACCTGATTGACAGGTTAAACTCCCCTCCCTTCCAACATTCTATAAGTCAAGTTGATATGAAATTATGTAACTACCACATGGAGTTTGACTGGAAGTCCCTCAAGCTGTGTACACAAAAGGAGTCATCTTCCAGCTACTGTTGTGATTCTCTTTATCCTACAGCATTGTCATCAACTGTCAAGATAAAGATATTTTGACGCCAATAATAAAAGTTGAGTCCAATAATTTCCCAGGCACTGCTTCTGTTGGTACAATGAAAACATTTTCCAATGAACATAAGAAAAAAAGAGTTGCATACTTCAGGGAGTCACCAATATGAAGACCTAAAGTTTTTTTTTTAAAAAGTGATATCTAGATAAGATGAAAGATTATTATTGTAGAGAACTTTACTATTGGTTTCACAAAGACATAAGGCTTGGCCATTAGAAATTGTGATGGTTAAAATGTATTTCAACTAGACACTCCTGGGTAAAGGTAGGGGAGGATTCCCACCTATCCATCAGGTTGAAGCCTGATGACATTGCCTTAGGGAATGGTCTTTTTTTTTTTTTTTAAAACTGAGGGTTTGTACAACTCTTATCACAATCCATACACCCATCCATTGTGGCAAGCACATTTGTGCATTTGTTGATATCATCATTCTCAAAACATTTTCTTTCTACTTGAGTCCTTGGTATCAGCTCCTCATTTCCCCCCTTCCTCCTCTCTCCCTCAGGAACCCTTGATAATTTATAAATTATTATTTTGTCATATCTTACACTGATCTGATGTCTCTCTTCACCCACTTTTCTGTTGTCTATTCCCCAGGAAGGAGGTTATATGTAGGTCCTTGTAATCAGTTCCCCCTTTCTACTCCACCTTCCCTCTACCCTCCTGGTATCACCACTTTCAACATGGGTCCTGAAGGGATCAACTGTCCTGGATTCCCTGTGTTTCCAGTTCCTATCTGTGCCAGCAGTGTACATTCTCTGATCTAGCTGGATTTGTAAGGTAGAATTGATGTCATGATAGTGGGGGGTGGGGAGGGGAGGAAGCATTTAAGAATTAAAGAAAAGTTGTGTGTTTCATCGTTGCTACACTGCACCCCGACTGCCTTGTCTCCTCCCTGAGACCTCTTTGTAAGGGGGTGTCCAGTTGCCTACAAAAAGACTTTGGGTCCTCACGCCACATTCCCCCTCATTCACAACCATTTGATGTTTTGTTCTTTGATGACTGATGCCTGATCCCTTCCATATCTCGTGATCCCACAGACTGGTGTGGAAAATCGCAAATTTTACACCAACGAGAGCAACTTCTGATGAGGCAGAATGCTTTCCTTTTTCCAAAGTGTTCAGTGGCTGGTGCATGAATGTATCTGAAATTCACAGAATGGACCTCCACCCCTTTGTTAGGTATAGATCTCTGGGGAGCTCTCCAGCCACATCTCCATCCATTCACCTCCCACTGCTCACCCAGCAGGGTTAGCAACACCCTGGGCACTAGCAACTGTCCTTAGGTCCAAGATCTTCAATGTCCCTGGCCTGTCATGGAGGACACACATATCTCAGGGCTGGGCATTAAGGAGCCACCCCATCTGCCTGCACAGATAGCCCAACTCTGGGTGAACAGCTGGACAGATGGGGACAGCAGAGGTGGAATGTGAGGAGAAACACATACTCACCCCTACCCAAGATTCTCCAGTTCAAATTCATCTCCAGCCTCAGGGAAAATGTTTAGCAAATGCACCTCCCTTTTCATGACACCACACTTCACTATCATCAACTGCTCCATCGTGTGTCTTTTCAGGGAGACTAGGGGGTTTCTGCGGGTGGCCTTTGACCACCCCAATCTCCTTGAAGCTCGGTGCACAAAGGAGGCTTGTTGAATGAATGAGTGCAAAGGTTATTAGACTGCAGTTGGGTGCAATCAATTTTGATCCCCAAAGCCAAGGTGCATTAACGGCATGACCTTGGGCAAGTTTCAAGCTCCCTGAGCTGTAATCTCTTCCTCTGTAAAACAGGAAGCACGATACTCATCATTCCACAGGGACTGGGTTATTACCAAAGGGTACTTGAAGCAGGGAGCTGGAATTGATGCTAATAGTTAACTGAAAAGGTCGGGGCCAGTGCAACAGAGTGTCCCCCGCTGGACACTTCCTGCCCCCCCAGCAGGAGAAAGTCATTTGACTTGACCTCTGCCTCCAGCCTGGCTTAACTATGACATTGCTGTTTCCCTGAACCATTTTGCCTGGTATACTCCAAAATTTCTGTGCCCTCTCCAGAGTGGGCTGGTGCATCTTGCAGCCTTTTGGTAGGGAAGGAGACCACAGGAAATGCCACCTGCTGTGTCCACCAGGACCAGTTGCCGTCAAGACGTGGGGACTTCCTCTGTGTCAGAACAGAATGCACTCTGGGTAGATTGGAACCTGCAACCTCTTGGTTAGTAGCCGAGTACCCTATTGTGTCTATCAGGATCCAGAAAATCAATCAACTGGCTGGGCTCATTGGACATGCAGATGGTAAGTCCACGTGAACTGCTCCATAAGACTGGGGCAGAGAAGTGTGCAAGGAACGCTTGCAAGTTTCTGTTGGACAAGTGGGACACCGAATGTGGTTGAAGGTGAGAAAGAAGGGATTACTGCTGACCGGGATCATTTGTAAAGAGGCCAGGGGAAGAGACTAAGATGACTGTTCTCCCTGGTCAGCTCAGGGATAGACAGAAGGAGGAGGTCTGCCTGTGCAGGGCAGTCGATGCAGTGCTGCGCATGGAGCTATTGTGCTTCTACTTTGGAGGCACTAGCAAGGCAGCTGGCGCTCAGCAGGTTCTACAGATGCTGATTGAGTGACTAGATGGATCTAATCTAACACCTGATGTGTATGTGTGTGTGTGTGTGTGTGTTTCCCCATTGGTTTCTGCGGTCTCATTCCCGACATCAGAATATCGGCTCCACTGCCACCCAGTCCATTCCGGTGAAAGTGACCTGATAGCCCAGAGAGCTGCTGCCCAGGCTGTAACCCTTTACCAAAGTCCACTTGCCTCCGCATTCTCAGAAAAGCTGGGGGGTTTGAACCGCCCACTATTCCATGAGGAGCTGATTGCTTAACCACTGTGTCGCTTCCAACAATATATATGAAATATGTAGTCCTCCTGCTAGTAAAAAAAAAATGACATTGATTGAGTGCTTGTTAGGCATAGAAATTTCCAAGCACTTTATATGTATTAATTTATTTAATCCTCATTATAACTCTGTCAAGGAGGTGTTATTCTTTTCATCTCAAAGACGAGGAAAGTAGGGTACAGAAGTGGCGAAATCTTCGGAGGTCTCATGGATAATCAGAGATGGATATGGTGTTCAGACATAGACAGTCGTGTCACAGAGGGTATGCTCAAAATTACCATGCCATATACCCACCCCTCTCTATCTCTCTCTACACATCTATACCCAAAATATATCCAACACACAGTATACACACCTGTGCATGCATCTGTGTAAAGACACATGGCATTTTTTTTCAGTTACCCTTTCTTCCTTTTTTAAAAAATCTTTTATTAATCTTATTAATTTCTTGGGCATTTACATGTAATTCTTTGCATGTAATTCTTTTTTTTTACATGTAATTCTTTATGTAGAATGATAGTCCCATGGAAAGGGTTTATTGACTCTCTCAGCCCTTCCTGAACAGCCTAACACACACACACACACACACACACACACGCTAAGGATGTAACTTGGAGTTTTAGTATTGCGCCAATCAGAATGGTTGTGGAACTGAGAAGTGGGTAAGTTAGTCAATTAAGCAATGTTCCCCCATTAGAATCCCATTAGAGACTTGCAGTTCATAAAGAAAAAACACAGAGGAGACAAATCAAGGGAAAGAAGGACCAAACCCCTGAAATTCTGGTTCCAGAGATCCTTGGTGAGAGGGCAGGCAGCACAGTGGAGGGCAGCTGGAGCAGCGGCCCATCCTCCTGGAGAAACCTGACTGCAGGAGCCCCGCTGTAATTCATGGCTGCAACAAGCAGGGCACGGCTGCAGTGATATAATAAGTCAGAAATAGGCTAGGCTGGGATGGAACATAATTACGGAGACACCCAATCTGCTAGTTGCGTACAAGAGAATTTGCATACAAATGAGATGCGGCAAACACAGTAACGGGACAGTGATAAGACCTCAGACATGTTATTACAGCATGTCAGTAAGGGGGGAAAAAATCCAATTGATACCAACAGTGGGTTTAACTGTTGATCATTACCAAAATACATTTTAAAAGGCAGAGTGAGCTTTAAGACAGTATGTGGACTCACCACTCAGGAACAATAACGACTTTCTATTTGCATGCTGTAGGTCTCATTATTTTTACTGCTCTACTCTATGTATCTGAATTACTATTTTATGAACTGGTTTTAAAATAAATAAATACTACAATATCAATTCTCACTCCGATGGAGGAAATGTAATCTTGGTTTTTATTTTAACGTCCAGGCCCATCACATTAGAAACCCTGGTGGGGCAGTGAGTTGAACACTGGGCCGGCTGCTAACCAAGGGTCAGTAGTGTGACCCCCTCCACATCTCGAGAGCAAGCCAAGGCTGTCTGCTTCTGTAAAGATTGACAGCCTCAGAAACCCTCACAAGCAGCCCTGCTCTGACCTGGAGTAGTGACCTAGAGAGAGGTGTCCTTAATAACTATCAGGTGTGGGCAACCCCAACAACGTAACAGCATTCTTCTTATGTCCTCCTTCTTCCCATCTCCAGGGACCCTTCTTTTTTATCCTTTGTCACCTTCTGAGCTCTATCCCTGGACAAAAGCTGCTCTTTCAATATCATAAGCTATGTTCTTCTAAGGAGTGCCGGCCTCCATGTATTGTAGCTCTGTGTATAGGCCTGATTATTGTGTGGTTGTAAGTTGAGTCATGGGAGAGAGATTCATTTCAGGCTTCAAGAGTGACTAAAAACTGCAGGTGCAGGGGTGCCACCAGCCTCTAGGAGTCTGGTAAGCCTGATCTTTGTTTTTTCCTTCATGATTTTGAATTTTATCCCACATTTCTCTCCCATTCTACCCCAGGTCCTTCTATTCTGATCCTCCCTCCAAGTGGTACATCGCAGTAGCTGGGCACCATCTTGTTCTTCCAATCTCAGTATCATGGAGGCTGAGGTCCGCATGGCCCATTAGTCCTTGGGACAAATTGTTACCACCCACCTTTGATTTTCTTCCCTCCTTTTTGCTTCAGATAGGGAGAAGCCAGCAGGTGATCTTGTTAAGGTGGTTACTTGTTAAACTGGCTGCTGGCTAAGTTAATGAGGAGGCTGAAACTCCAGCCACTGCACTCTGTAGTAGGATGGAGAGCCTAGGCAAAGCTTTCAAAGGATAATCCCTTCAAATGCTTCATCACTGACATTGAAAAGAAAAAAAAAAGCAACAACCCTTTGTCACACACATCGATGATAATACTCACAATCTTAAAGCAGTTAAAACTATTCATATAGAGTTTTATGACATAAAGTTATCTATCTACTTTTTGACAAGTTAAAAAGCAAAGGGTCCCTGTATTTGTCTACTTCCTCTTCATCCTTTCACATTGAAATTATTCACTTTTGAGGTAACTACATGTCGATTTCCTCTTCACTTTTAAACCAGAGAAACCCTGCTGAAACCTACCAGGTCATCTTTTTTTTTTTTAACCTGTATTTTGATCAGTTCACTAACTCCCCAGTCCTCTCACTTCCACCAGCATCCTGAAATCCCACCATCTTTTGGAAGACTTGTGATTCCACTTTGCTTGTGTTGCATTTCCATGGGTTGCATTGTCTTGCTCTGCTGTGTGGAGAGATCAACTCTACACTCCAGGTGGCTCAGAAAGCAGGTCACGTATTAAATTGTTTATTGCAAGAGAATTCGCTACGGAAGCTTTAAAATTGTGTGTTGAGTCGGGTTGGTGGAGACTGACAAAGGATGCTGAAAGATAGCCAAGTTTGCAACAGAAGGAAGCCATTACCATGCAGCCTTCTCCTGACACCCTCCTCTTCCCCTGTGGCCCAGAGGGAAGCCTCCTCAGAGGCCGAGGCTTAGGTAGAAGGACTCACTCCCTCACAGAAGCCCAGCCGAGAGCACCTAGAAGAATAATTACCCTGACATCACTTCTTCCTGCCTCTGGTTGCCTGCCAATTGCTTCCTAATTATTCACATCCAAATGGGATTCTAAGAGAATGGGAACCTGTGGTTTACATTAATATCATCTAGCCCGGGGGTCAGCAAACTCTTGAGACCAAAGAGCCAATTCTGTCCCTCCTAATGACTTTAAAATCACTCAAGAGCCTTAAATATGTGTTTCCAAACAAATGAAATCACCGTGATCTGAAATAATAGCCTTCAAATGTTTTCAATGTCACTTCAGAGCCACACATCCACACTGAAAGAGCTAGCTGCCTATGGCTCAGAAGACACAGTTTGCCGACCACTGTCCAGCCTTCTCGGGCCCGTAACACAGGGGATGGGGGAGGATAGGGATCGAGAGACACACACACAATATCGATGGCACCAACTAAAATGAAGACAATCTGGTGACTCAGCAGACATTGATGTTAAATGAAAAGGAATGTGTAGATTGAAACAAATGTTACATATTTTCAATTCATTATGGATCTTCTATCACTTTTTTTTTTTTCCCTGCCTACACTACCTTATAATTGTAGTGATGTGGATGAGGAAGACTGGGGTCACATGATCTGTATTCAGATCTGTAGCTGAATTCAGCAGAACGTTTCCTTTCTACAACAGAAAAGAAACAGGTAAAGGAGTAAGCTGAATGTGTGTGTTTGTGTATAGGGGTATGGATTACAGATGTGTGTATGTATACATAAGAGTATACATGTGTTTATGTATTTTATATATGTGGGAAGCCGAATGCTGTACCCATCCCTCAGTGACGCATTTATTGACCTTTTCTATTATAACGTCTCACGGGCAAGGTAACCTTTGAACCCATGAGTTCACCTAAATGGCATGCGGACCTTTTGAATTCACCTAATTAGCGGACCTGTTTGAATACTGCTGCCCGCCATTTTTTCCCGCCGTTTCTTTGATGGTATGTATATGACGATTGGCTGACTTTCCCTACCCCTTATTTCCATAAGCTGTACCTCCCCTTCCTGTTGCTAGCCTATCTTAACCTTGCCTTTTGGCTTAATAAACGAGACTTGATCAGAGTCCTGTCTTGTCTCCATTTCTCGCGTCTCTTGCCCTCTCCATTCTCAGTCCCCCTTTCAGGAACCCACGTTGACTGATCCGCAGGACAGATCAAATATACATACAAATACATGTCACCTATGTGGCATGAGTGAATTTACTGGATGGTTTTCCGGCAACAGCGGGCATTTGGGTTGCTAGAAAAGACCTGCAGGCATTTTGAAACCAACAAACCATCCTTAGGCTTTCAAGCTTTAGACACAAGATCTCACCTGACTTATAAGGTTTGGTGAGCAAAACAGATGTATCTGAAAGGCATGGAGTTGGGAATGACTCCCTTTTGAATCAACCTTACACCAGCATAAGGAAAATCAGGATCATTCTTCCTGGTTTCTTTTTGAGGTCTCTCAGAATAGCTGAAACTAATATTAACTAGAATAGTGGTTAACGTCTCCTTGCTCTATGCATTTGGGATATTTTCTCTTTTCCTTTTCTTTTTAAAAAAAAACACTAATAATGAATACCAGGAGCAGGGGCAGAAGAGTGGTTACCTATTGTGTGGCTAATTACAAAGGTTAGCAGTTCAAAACCACCAGCCACTCTGCAGGATAAAGACGAGGTTCACTCCTCCTCCAGAGTTACACTCTCAGACACCTTCAGGATCAGTTCTACACTATAATAATAGGCCACTATGAGTCAGAATGGAATCAACAGCTATTAAAAAAAATAGTATAGGACAAAGGGGTTGAATACACCATCCTTATAAGAAGTCTATTTTGCATTTGAACAGAAAAGTACTTACTGTTGCTGTTGGTAGATGCGACCGAGTTATTTCCAACTCATAGTGACTCCTGTCCAATTGGATGTACAGGGCCCCAGACCATCTGCACCATTGTTATGTTTGAGCCCATTGTTACAGCCACTCTGTCAATGCCATCAGTCTGAAGGTCTTCCTCCTTTCTTGCCTTGGAAGCACGATGTCCTTCCCCAGGGACTGGTTTCTCCTGTTACTATGTCCTAATAATATGTACATGAGGTGAAGTCTTGCCACCCTGGCTTGGAAGGAACAGTCTGACTGTCCTTCTAAGATGAGTCAGTTTGTTCAGGCAGTCCACCATACCTTTTTTCCATCCATCATGCATTTTCAAAATGCAGCTCACCCCTCCCAGCCAAAGAGAAAGCAGCCAGCTCTCTCATGT
>PVJH01017934.1:0-46497 GCA_004026705.1 Nesogale talazaci
GGGGGGACACTGTTGTACTTGAAGGTGGTAGAGGTCCTCACAATGATTTATTGACAATAGTGAAATCCATCCAAACTTTTAGAAAAGGTAATACCGTCTAACCCTTTGTCTTTATGGTGAGGGGAGTGAACAGTTCGTGCCACCAACATGAACTAAGACCCTGTCCTCTGACGGTTGAATGAAACGTAATAAGATTTTCAAATGTGTAGTCACCCTCTTAAAATATGCCAATTGTCTCTAGACTGTGTTGTTCTACTTTTACAGATTCTGCTGAAATCCCCAGTGTGCCCAGAATGCTGTGGCTTCACAGCATTTGATTTCCTGTTCTTCATATATACTGACGTGTTTTTTTTTTTCTCTTGCAGTCGATTCCCTGGACCCTGAAAAGCTATTACAATGCCCCTATGATAAAAACCACCAGATCAGGGCCTGCAGGTTTCCTTATCATCTTATCAAGTGCAGAAAGGTAGGGTATTGTTTTCCCAATTTGTCCTCTAATGTCCTCCTGAATTCTTCTTAAAAAGAAAAGTATAGGGCTGAGCCCCGGTGGCGTAGTGGTTGTGCGCGGCCCACTGGGTCAGAGGTTCGATTCCAGCAGTGGGGCTGGGCCTCCTACTTCCACCACCAGAGAGCAGTGATGCCCAAAAAAAAAGAAAAGTATGAACATCTACTTATTTTAGCATAAATATTCTTATAGGATGCCAGAATTGTCTTGAGACTGCCTCTTTGTTAAATGCCAACAATTACAGAAAAGAGTTTGTTTACTCCTTGGAATGCATACTTTTCTCTTGTTTGGGGCTTTTTTTTTTTCCTTTTTTTTTTTTAACCACCACCATCCTCCAACCCAGTGACAAAGCACGTTTTATAAATGTCTTCTCTAGAGTACTTCACCCTTTGTAGAACAAAACAAACTAATTTCTGCTAGGAATGAAAAATCCCTCATGATTTGTGAATTTGATGTGTTCATTTTTTTTTAAAAAAATAAAATGATTGAGTACTATAATATACTTATTCTTGTGGGGTTTTGTTTAGAAACTTTAGAGATTTCAGGTTGAACAGTTAAAGGTCAGCCCATGAAAGCTAAAAGTAGCTTTCTTAAATGTAAATGGTAAGCATCTTTAAAGAAGGGAGAAAAATAAAAACCAGTGTGTTTTTTTTTGTCTAATCACTTACCACGTGTGTAGATTTAGCTGATATATACTACTTCAGTACACTATTTGTGGCATTATCTCTACAGCAAGGACTCTCATCGGGTAAAACCTGGAAAATATGGCCAAAATATATCTCTCTAACGTCTTCCCCTCGTCTCCCAAACATTTCCCTAGAGCTGGTTGAGAAAGGGAGTCAAGTCGTGAAAAGCAGGTGTCGTAACTCCTGTCTTCCCGTGCTCATCATCCTTGCCTGATAACACATGTGAAAATGGTGGGAGAGATTCCTGTCCTCACAAGCTTCTCAATACTCTGGGGGGCTTCACAGTCACCTCCCCACTTTTCATTATTTTTTGAAAATCATTTGTAACCTATTTTTTGCTTCTAAAAAATGTCTTAATTGCTCATATAATAACTTCAGAATTTGGATGACAAATTTCTGTGTCCCTGTTTTAAAACAGGGAGTTTGGTCAATAGACAATGCCTCTGAGCTTTTTCTTTACATAGATGAAATAAAGGTCAGATTTTTCAGGGCCTCATTTCAGGCATCATTACTTTACATAAGCCTCCCTGGGTTAATCTGAAAAATCATTGGCTTGCTGCTTCTGCAGCTCCCTTCTAGCAGCTGTTTTCCAGCACGATTGTGTCGCAGTAACCGGGACACTACTGCATTGCAGACTGAGTGGGTTTTAGGGTTACTATTCATCTTGAATATCAGCTTTCAGCCACATCCAGAGAGCGCAGCCATTCCTGCTCTCTGCCTCCTGAATGTTGTAAACAGGGAGAAGGTATGGTCCAAACCCCCAGTCTGTCGTGCATTGTTTCACTCTTGATAAGCCACTTTAACCCCAGTGTCAGTGTTGTCAGTCTCTACAATCATAATAAAAATGTTTGCATTTCGGTGATACTGGAGGTAATGCCTAGATGGTCTGTAGGAGCAGTAAATAATCATCATTTCCTATATTCTAAATGCTTACCATAGTTAAGCCACAAATTTATTGAGGGCAGCCATTTGCAGAATACAACGGGGGCTTGAACAGATCCAAAGGCTTGACGGATCCCTTAATTTTGTTTCCATAGAATCATCCTGATGTCGCAAACAAATTGGCCACTTGTCCATTCAATGCTCGCCACCAGGTTCCTCGGGCTGAAATCAGCCATCATATCTCAAGCTGTGATGACAAGAGTTGCATTGAGCAGGATGTTGGTGAGACCGAGGGGCTAAAATGTTAGCCCCTTGACATTTGTATTCTACATTGTCAGCTTGATTTGGGGCCTTAATCATTTCAGAAGAACAATATTTTTCTGCCTCTGAGATTTTGATCTCCAAGCAGCAAAAGGTTGTCAGTTCGTGTTTGTCAGACCACTCTCTTGTGAACAACTTGATTCATTTTTACTAATAATTTCTCCAAAAACAATCCATTTATTTCCATAAATATATGGTTAAACATCTTTGTTTCTTCTCTTTGTTTCTGGCAACAAGGAGATACGGTCCTTCTGTTTAGCTTTCCTACGATTCCTTTTTTTTCCCCCTGAAACAAAGATCCATTAGGCGCTCCTGCAGTCTTTTAGATCCAGTCAGTTGGCAGTGTTCCACTCTGAGGGAGAGTCTTGTTTTCTCTGCAGTCAACCAAACGAGGACCCTTGGACAAGAGACTCTAGCTGAGAGCACCTGGCAGTGCCCTCCCTGCGACGAAGATTGGGATAAAGGTAAAGTGCTGCAGCCTCTCCTCCAGGCCTGAACCTCAATCACTTGCTGAAGACAGCAGGAAGATGGTCCTTGTTTATTAGCATACCATGGTGTTTGGAATGCCTTAGTATTTTTATTGGGCCCCAAAACGAGCACATTTGTATCCCTGTGCAGACACATGGAACAGCCTATCCCTCTTGATTGGGAAAAGCACTTCTTTACATCTGTTTTTTTCCATAAATTGTGTTGTACCATCTGTATTTGGGTGTTACTAGGCACGTTTATTATTATTTATATCGCTTGTGTTTATATCCTTCAATTAAATTCCTGCTACTATGTCACTTAGGCAGGGTACTTGATCAGTTTTTACTTGCTTCTTTAAACTTAGGTGTTTCATTTCCCATCTTAAAAATTCAGCTAGTATGAACCAGTGTCTTGCCGAGTAGTACAACAAATTATGTTTTGCTTCCTTTGGCAGATTTGTGGGAACAAACCACCCCTTTTGTCTGGGGCACAGCCAATTACTGTGGCAACAACAGGTAAATGAAATACTTCTATTCCAAACATTGCCTCCCAAACTCAAGTGCCCCACTACCCAAAGAACACCTAAACAGGAATTCACCTCTTGGTGTTCCTGTGTAGTCACCTCATCTAGATTATGTTTGGAGTGTGGGCAGTTGGTAGGGTTTGCTTTTGTGTTTTGCTTTCTTTCATTACTCATGTAAAGGTTACCTGCTTTGTTCTTCTCTTTGGTGGCAAGAGAAATAGAAAGTAGCAGCAGACATCTTTTTGTCTTCGTTGTATTTTTTCACTAGCTTCACATGATTTTAATGCTCGGAAAAAAATCCTCCAGCTCTACCACTTGGGCCATTTTTACCCATGATAACGAATGTCTGGGGAGAAAGTGATTTTTAAAAAGTTCTTACTTTGAATTTGGGCAATCCAGGATACCTATTCACTAGAGGGGAAAAAAATGCACCTTTTCCTTCCACTGATTTTGTAACTAATTTAGAACTAAAAGTTCTCATTGCCCCAAGGCTCAGAACTTAGATCAGCGGTTCTCAACCTGTGGTTCGTGACCCCTTTGGGTGTCAAATGACCCTTTCACAGGAGTCACCTGATTCGTTAACAGTAGCAAAATTAGTTATGAAGTAGCAAAGAAAAATGATGTTATGATTGGGGGCTCACTACAACATGAGGAACTGTATTAAAGGGTCACAATATTAGGAAGGTTGAGAACCACTGTCTTTGATGACATTTCAGACCCATATAAGAATATTTCTGGACTTAAAGATGAAGGGAATGAGATTCTAGATACCATTTACCCTCAAATACAATGCTTATCCTTTGTTTCTTGACTCCTAAGGTCAATCGTAACAGTAAAAACTAGTTTGCTTGTATGCTAAGGTAATAAAACTTAAAGATGAATTCCACTGGTGCAGCTTTAATTATACCACAGTTCTGTGAGATTTGCTCTTGGGTTGTCATGGCATTTTGTTTTCTCATTTATTGAGTTGATGAGCCTGTCATACAGTCGAACAGTAGATGGCATTGCTGTTTATCTCAATTTCTAGAAAATGAAAATGGTTAGGCCTGTCTTAATGCCTATACAGAACAGTGAGCTTTCCAAAGAAAATCATTTTAATTGCAGGAATATTTCACTGGAAATGTGCATGTATTTCAGATGAATGTACTTTCCGCAAATCTCACACACACACACACACACACACACACACATTAGTATACCTGCCTGTAGGATATAGATAAGTCTACATGGTTAAATTCATCTTTTTGCAGCTCAGCAAGCAACGTAGTTACAGAACACAAGAGTAACCTGGCTTCAGGCATGCGAGTTCCCAAGTCTCTGCCGTATGTTCTGCCATGGAAAAAAAGTAAGTGGAATAGTAGAGGCAAATGATGTCTTTAGTCTTCTCATTATGCAAAGTGTAGTTGGTCTTTATTACAAAGAGACCTGCCCAGTCTGAAGAGGTTATATTTGCACGGCTGTGAGAGAGAGTGCTCCTTAAATCTTATACCCCAAACACCTCACTCATACCTCATCCTAGTCCTGATCCTGGTTAGGGACAAAAATGCATTGACAGGAAAATGCAAACATCAAAAAAATAGTTTCAAGATGAAGTGACCAGTGGCATCAAATACCACTGCTAAATTCGGGGACTAGTAAACAGCCTTGGTTTGGGGGAGGAGGGAGGAAGTCATCCTCTGACGTTTCAAGGCCCAACATTAATAGGGAAATGGAACTATAATTGGATTACAAGGACCTTAGAGAAATGCGTGGAGAAAAAAGACTTTGGTTAAACACAAAGGCCATGCTGGGAAAACAGGGACTACATTTATATTCTTCTACATACCATGTGTGATAACACAAATTCCCACATGTGGAGAACCCAAAGTAAGTTGTTCAATATATACTAGTTTTTTTCTAATGTTGCCACTAAATTCAGATTTCCGTGATTTTAGTCCCCCTGTTGTTGGAGCTAAGTTTTAGGAGCCTAGAAGAGTTAGTTCCTTTAAAACTTTTCCCGGTGAATACTTGCCTTTCCAAAAATGAGATGGCCACATTGTATGTCACACGACGAGTTCTCTCTCCCTGTGCTATTGAGTGGAATCCAATCACTAAATTTAAATTCTACTTTTATGTTGTAATTCAGCTTACCCCAAGAATAAATCATTTGTATTCACTGGGACTAGGGAATGGCATGAATGTCAATTGACATGGTATATTTATTTTGAAATATTTCTGCTCCATAGATGGAAATGCACAGTAACTGAATATCTCATCAAGTAAGTGTTTCAGTTTTATTTCACTATCTCTTCAGATGGCAGCAAGATTTAACTGGACATAAAGCAATTTGGGTCCAATTTTCTTTCAGATTATGGTACCAAATTAAAGCTTTGTGTGCGCATGTGTTTTTTTAAGTATATAGCCTCTGTTATGGCTTTACACGCTAATGAATAGGCATTTACTGGTTAAATTAGAATTCTGTTAACATGCCAAGTTGTTTTCCCTGACGTTAGTACACACAGCCTTTTTCCTCTCTTTTTTTTAATCCAAGTTGCATTGTAGATCTATCACACCTCTTTAATGGACTGAAATTAATCAGACAGCTGTGCTTGACTGCTCTGCAATTCTTTCCCTGTGCAGTACATTTTAGCACATCAAAATATTCATACTTTTTAATGAGCCCTTTAAAAGTTTTGGGTCTCTTACACTGTTGATCCCATCTGAGCATTTTCTTTAGCTGAACCTCACAGAATCTGTATTTAAGAAACCAGAATCTTACATAGTAAAACCTCCTGAAGGTTACCCTATTCACAGAGCCACGACTGATGTTTCGAACGCTGTCTTAGCTGTGGTTGCTCAGCCATGTTGCTCCTCACAAAGGTAGATTCCTTTTTCAAAGGCTGGAAATGGAATTCTATTCCCTGCTGTTTCACAGATAGTGAGGCCTCCGTGAATGTTTATTAAAGGAATGAATACTGGGTCTACTGCCTCCCAGTTCATTCATTCTTGGCAATGAAGCAAGTGGGTCCAGGAGTTAAGATTCATATTGTACCCAAACGCATGTTTTTGCCTAGTGAGAAGTGGAAAAGAGGTACTAAAATCACACACCCTTTTGCTGCTTCTCAGTAACCCACCTTTTCTGGTAGCTTCCGACACCAAGTTGTTAGATACATGCAGAAGCCAGAAAGTGGGACTTAGCCCCAAGAGTGAAAAGACCCACTGGTACTAGAGAGTCGGAAAATTGCCTGCCGAGTAGATGTACATAGATGGTGAACTAGGATTTTTCTCTCAGCACAGGTACTGCACAGGATGTGTGGTGACCATCCACATGGTCATACTACCCAACAAAAATGGCTGCTCTAGCTGAGCCCCGGTGGCGTAGTGGTTGTGCGCGGGACTGCGGCCCACTGGGATGGAGGTTCAATTCCGGCTCCCAGGAGCAAAGGCTGGGTCTCCTACTCCCACCACCTGAGGGCAGTGATGCCTTAAAATTAAAAAAAAAAAAATTTTAAATGGCTGCTCTAAAAGGAAAACTTCTCTCTCTAAACCGTTAATCATACCAGGCACTACTCTGCTTTGAAACTTAACTCTGCTATTAAACTCCATGCACACTGAACATTTCTTGTTCTTCATAACCCCTGGAGGATCAGAAAAAATAAACATTCTAGGTTAGATAAAGAATTCTTAACTCACAGTCACAGGCTTTCTCCTCTTGGATGAAGCATCTTTGAATGCCTGTGGTGTATGTAATTCTCTAGCTGCTTTGCTTGGATACAAAGGCAGTGGAAGACAATTTGTTTCTCTTAAAGGACTTAAGTGTGAGTGGAAGTTTTTAAAAAGATATATTCATGAAAAAGGTTTAGGTTTAACATCGCATGTATGTATGGTCTATCCCATTGGTGTGTTTATTTTTACAGACAATTCCACTTTTTACTAGATGTCAGTTGACTCATTAGACTCAAGCATATGAAAAATGTGTGGATGACTCAGAACCTGACCGTGCAGTCAGTTGTCTTGTAGTTAAGGTGGTTATGGGTCTGACCAGATTAAATGACACCTAAAAACAACATGACTCAAAACAGTATGTTAATTTTTGTTCCCTTACTGTACATTGTGAGCACTCAAAAATATTTTTTAATAACTAAGGATATGGAAAAAGAAGTATCAATATAAATTCATCAGAATTCATCCAGAATTATCCCAAGGAGTCAATTGCCAGGATAGTTGCTCCTAATCTTTTTTGTCACGCAGGAAGCTGTTAGCACAGGGAGTATGCATTAATTGCTGTGTAGTATTTGTTTTTTTGTTTTTGTTTTGGGGAGCATCACTGCCCTCTGGTGGTGGGAGTAGGAGGCCCAGCCTTTGCTCCTGTGGAGCCCCACTGCTGGAATTGAACCTTCATCCCAGTGGGCCACAGTCCCACGCACAACCACTATGCCACCGGGGCTCAGCCCATGTGTTTTTAATTCACCCAGGTTCCTGTGTGCTTAGTGACCCTGAAGACCTACAGTTCAAAAGGGATTTTGTATTCTACCACTAACAGCAGATTCCTCTTCCCAAAAAAGAGAGGGGTTGGTTCTAAATCAGATTGGAGTTGTGGTCCTTTTGTCATTGACAAGAACTAAAAACTTACTTGCCCCGTTTCATTGCAGATACCAGACTTAAGAAGACTCCTGTTTCTTCCTGCTTCCAGTGGATTCTTCATTTTTCTCTTAATCTAATGATAGAAAGATAAACTGTGACTTTCAAACTGACAAGTACCTTTTTTCCTCCTCCATTAGAATCCTCATTCACTTGATGCAAGAACCCTCATATTCAAAATAACTGTTCTTAGTAAATTGTCAACTTAGCAAGCCTGATAGTTTGGTTAAGAATGCATGCAGCCAGTCCCAAAATCCGAAATCATATCTTACTCTACTTTTCGTGAAACAAAGATTTAAAGTAATTTTAAGGGACCCAGTTGAAACAAGACAAAAGACAGGTTATAAACATGTCTTAGTTGTATTCTCTGACACACATGGAACCAGCTCTTTTCCGAATGTAAAAGAATGGCCTTTTCTGATCAGTTCATTTTATCAACAGTCACTAACTTATCCAGAACATTCATATAGCACAATACCCCATTCTTGTGTAGAATAATTTAGAACATCTTGCCTTCTGAATTTTTCCAACACAGGGTAGCTGTTTCATTTTTTTAATCTCCCCATGGCTAGGAGTGGATTGGGTTTAGGGAGTGAAAACTGGGATGACAGGAAGCAACTGGTGCACATGCAGAGAAGAACCAGACAGACTTCCCACCTGTGGGTGAAATTGGATTATGCTCCAAAACCTTATCAAGTAAGAAAGGCCCTGCTCACTCCCTTGGGATATCTGAGAAGGTCTCTCCTGAACCGCCCTAGGCGCTAGCTGTCCCTGCGTCTTGTTGGCCCTCTCCTGGAGATTTCCTAATCTCCCCAAGGCAGTCTTGTTTGTTTAGATTGCTTTTTGTTTTCCGTTTGGTGGTTTTCAGGGTTTGTGTTTGGTTTTAAAACTTGTCTGGTGTTAGGAGGGATCTGATTAGATACGGACTCAGATGAAGTATACTGACAGATTATTCCAGAAATTCTCTCTGTAGTATTGTTTCTGGGTAACAGATAAGAGGGGGACTAGGCTCCTGTGCACTGTCTCCTAACAAGAATTCTACACACAACAGGATTCTCACTTAAGCAGAGCTGATTATTTTAGTCTTTAAAAACAGATTCCCAGATAAGCCCGCAGAAATACAGTATTGTTTCTGTGTCTGGCTCTGTGGCTGTAAGTGAATAACGAGGCTATTTCTTCTGGAGAAGGTAGCAGTTTACTGAGGAGAGACAACACCTGTTAGGCCCACTAAATCTGGATCCTTGTGGCGGTGTGGGGAACAATGCCCCAGCAATTTATTTCAGAATAGTCCTTTGATTTTGTTCATGGAAAAATATCAAACTCCTTGGATCTTGTTTGGCTGATGACAAAACATAATAGCCTGACATTGGTAACTGGAAAGTCCTGCTTTAGGAAAAATAAGCAGACTCATTGCAAAGAATTGACTACTTGAGCACACATCAACCAAGAAAAGATCAACTATTTTGTGGTGAGTGTAAGTAGCACTCCCTTTAGCACAGAATGCCTGCCTGTGTTAATTTTGTTAGCTCACAAACGAGACAGCCCTGGTGCCACTTTAGTAAATGAATGATTAGAACCACCAGTTCAAGAGCTTGAAGAGATTGCTTAGGGGGTTTTATGTGGCCAGGAATTCACTCACCAGCATTTAGTTTGCTAGAAATCTTTGGAGATTCTCAGGAACTAGAACAAAGTACAAAGAAGTGGTTCAAACTCCCATCAGAAATTAGCCTGGGAAGCTCATTTGTCTAAGGGCAGACTTAGAAGGGATGCCCCTCCTTAGCAGTGTAAATGGTGTGAAGGTAAAGCATAACAATTCTGTCTCAGTTTCAGTTAAAAGTTTGAATCTTACATTTTGATCTCTTAAGATTTGCTTTTTTCCAATCTTGCCTTTCTCAGCAGGGGTTCAGAAAGTGCCACTGTGATTTGCAAATGTTCTCACCAGGAATAAACAGATGAAGGTGCTAAGTGGTGCTTAGCTGTTGCCCCTGAGCTAAATGGGGGAGAGTATTTGAATTTAAGTTTCAAGTAATGCACTGCAACCCCCTCTTTGGGGAGGTGACTACATGACATTAGCCCTTTAGACAAACTGTCTGAACTGACATTTGTGGGATGCTTCTCATAATCCATATTAAACTTCAAAATAGACCAAAACTGAGGAGATAACTTATTTGATGCCATTTTTAAAGAGGTGGGTGGTAAAAAACAGTTTTATATACCACATTTTAAAATGATTAAAGCAGGTTTGGCCTGAGGAAGGGAGAGACGGTTAACACTTGATAAAATACTTGGTGTGCCGTCTCAGTATCAACTAGATTCCATAAGGAAAATACTATCACTATATTACATAGTCTTTACAGTCCTGACCTCTCCTGAGGCCACTCAAGATACTGTTGCCTAATAAGTGTAGCCACATGGAGATCTGAAAATGCAGGCCTGTGTGTGAACACATCGGTTGCCTTCTGCACAGCAATTTTGTCATCTGGCCCAACTCCCTTAGCTTATACTTCGGTAACTGGTGAGACAATGAGGAAATCCGAGACAAACAGGAGATCTCTCACCTAGATAAGAGGTACCTCAGAGACCAGGTAGGCACCTACAGAAGAAACCTGTCAAACTTGCTTTGTTTTCCTTGTGTAGCGAAGGCTTCGTGAAACAGTGTAAGAGATGTTGATGAAACCTGAAACATTTTGTTTTGTATGTGTACTTACATCTATAAAAGGAGGAACTCCCAAGTTGAATGAAAAACTGTTTATAAATCCAACCATGCATCTTAATTTTTATTAAAGTACTTGTCACTGAAATAAAGTATGTTCTACAAGTTTGCCTGTTGCAACTCTATTTCCTCAGCCCCGGGTTCTTCAGGTTTTCATTGGGTTAGTGGCCTAGATGATTTGTGTCCTGGGCTGGTTTTCTCTAGAGCAGAGCTTTCTAGAAGAGATACAAATTAAAAGTGACAGTCAAGATGAGATGCACTGTCGAGATGGGTTTTATTTTTAGATTGGAGTATTCAGTGTCACAACTTAATAAGAACCCAAAATAAACATTGATAAGGTTCCACCGGGTGCGTAATTTCCATATGCCCAAAGAAAAAACCGGAGCCTCTGACCTCTGGCTACATAACAGCATGGCTGAGCTTGCTATGTCAGACACACTGAGATAAGATAAATACCGAAGGGAAGAGGAGGACGCCCCACCTCCATACCAGCTCAGGGCTGATTGCCTCCACCTTCCATCCTTCACCCTGTTATGCCACCAACCATTCCTCCCACAGCCCTACTTCCCTGCTGGATCTGATCATCTATTATGGCCATGCACAACTCAATACAATTAGAGGGGATTATTGAGAAAGTTAAAAAGTTATCACAAGTGATCAAAAACACATTAAGCATACAGTACACATCAGTGCTCTGCCACATGGTGTGGGCTTCTGCCATGTTCCATGGGCCTGCAGGCCTGCCTGCCACTCTGCCTCATGGTCTTGCAGCAGTCTCTGATCTCAGTAAGACTTCCTAGGCCAAGTTGCACCTCAGCAGATGGTCCCTGGAATTCTCCATTTCTGATGCCTCATAGCCAAGAAAATGGCAGAGTTGACCAGGCCCCCATTAGCGTTTTACATAACCTATTTGTCTAGTCCCACTCGTTCATGTGATGGGAGCTACAGATGGGTAGAAAAACTATATTGTACATCATCACATACTTGGATATTTCTATTTTGGAAGAAGACAACACTAATCAAAAGCTCACCTTGGAGCTGAGCCCCGAAGGCATAGTGGTTGTGCATGGGACTGTGACCCACTGGGATGGAGGTTCAATTCCAGCTCCACGGGCCGCCTACTTCCACCACCCGAGGGCAGTGATGCCCTCCCCCCCAAAAAAAATTCACCTTTACATAAGTAGACAGGGTCTGTATAATGTACGTGAAATCTTTCTTTTTTTTAAAGGCATCACTGCCCTCAGGTGGTGGGAGTAGGAGGCCCATGGAGCTGGAATCGAACCTCCATCCCAGTGGGCTGCAGTCCCGCGTACAACCACTACGCCACTGGGGCTCAGCCCACATGAAATCTTTTAAAAGGAATACAAAATACACCATAGTTAGCACTCAGGGGAAAGGCCAAGGAGATGGGATTAAGTAGAAGCATTGCAGGGTATTAATAGTATTGGGGTAAGTTGGTGTGATTCCCAAATTTCATATTCATGTGTATGCATCAAGTGCTACAATTTTTAAATGACTGCAGAATGCTTACCGTGAGCAGGCCATTGATTTTCTTGACTTTTTACATAGTTTATCACAGGCCCAGAACACGCTTTGCTAGCGATCAGACATAACCTGTCTTGGAACAAGTACAACCAAAATATCCTTTAGGATGGCAATATTTTATATCATGTTCTTTGGGCATGTTACCAGGAGAGATCAGTCCCTGGAAAAGAATTGCTGAATAAAAAGGTCAGTGAAAAGAGGAAGCCATCGACTCAATGTCTGCAACAATGGGCTCAAAGATTTGTGAGGATGCAGAACTGAGCAGTTTTGTTCTGGGTGTGGTTTAACTATGCTGGGATGGATTCATCACCTGCTTACAACAGTGGTGGACTGACATACAGCCTGGGGTTTCTGCTTTTTAACTTAACTGCTCTTGACTTCTCTATCTCCTGCTGCCCTAAACATTGAGCTTACAGCCCATTTCTCCAAAGTGCAGTTCCTTCTTGAGCTCACCGCCATGTTGACCAGCTTGGACACCGTGGAGAGGCCTAAGTCATCACGCTGTAATTTTGGTTATTCTACCGTCTCAAAACCTTCCCTAGTTCCTGTAAAATGGAAGGACGTGGAGTGGCATCTGACCTCTTTACACAAGGGAGAAGGACCTTCAAACCACATTAGTATTTCAATGGCAGATTGTATGAGGCTGAGCTCGCACAAGACCCACTCATCGATTCACCAACTCTCTGGACCTGGTCATTCATTGCAATGGCCACACACAACTCACGGATAATACGATTATGGGGCTTATTAAGGAAATTAACAAGTTACAAATGTTCAGTATATAATTATTTAGACAAAATAGCCTCTTTTCTAGCCATGGCAATCAATAGGCAGTCTTTCCCTAGTCTTTGATCTCTCAGCAATGTAGTTCACTGACCCTTGCATTGTTCAGACAATGTTACGAAGCTCTTAGGACTGCCATTAAGTGCCCAAAGTGTGCCACCGCTTCACCAGAAACCTCAGCCTGAAGGCACTTAGCTGTAGCTCCTTCAATTAAGCATGTAGAGCAGTGCTTCTCAACCTGTGGGTCACAACCCTTTTGGGGGTTGACCAACCCTTTCCTAGACCATCAGAAAACAAATATTTCACAATTACATACTTTGTGATTAATCACTATGCTTTATGTTTAAGTATGTTCGATTTGTAACAATGAAAATATCTTGCATGTCATATTTACATTATGATTAATAACTAGCAAAATGACTTATGAAGTAGCAATGAACATAATGTTATGGTTGGGGGGTCACCAGAACATAAGGAAGGTTGAGAACCCCTGTTCTCGAGCCTCCCCACTCCACAAATCGGACTCCTGCCTCCAGGCACTCAGCTCAGCTGTCCTTGCTCTGAGCGGGAAGTCCACCACTCTCCCTTAGCCTCTGGCTCCTGGTTCTTCTGCCAAAGCTGTCTCGTATCAAGGGAATCTAATGCACAGGAATCTTGGGGACTCCAAAAGGCACATTCCTGACTGACTGACTTTTAAGTACTTATTGGGCTATAATTCACACACAATTGGATCATTCAATTACATGAGATTTGTATGATCATCGCCAATCAACTTCAGAGCATTTTCTGGTGTAGTGGTCACGAGTTGGGCTGCAATCTATAAAGTCAGCAATGCAAAAGCACCAGTCTCTCCACAGAGAAAGAGGTGAGACTTTGCACTCCCATAAAGAATTAGTCTCAAAAAAAAAAAAGTACTGTCTCAGAAACCCAGAGGGACAGGCCTACCCTGTCCTGTAGGGTCACTGAGGTGGCATCCACTCGATGGCAATGAGTTGAGTTTTTGGTTTACTCATTGTCAATAATTCCCCACTTCCGCTCATCCCCCTCATGTCCCAGGCAACTATCAATCCAGTGACTGTCCATATAGATCCACCCATTCTAGGTTGCGTGTACAGAATACTATGCATATAAAGTGACCAGATTTTAAGTGAGACACTATTGACCAGGCGGTGAGGGATTCTTGATTAAAAATTTAGTCTATATGGAGCAACAAAAATGTTCATAGAATGCAAAAATAATATTGCAATATAGTTAATTTTTTTGTTTGTGTTTGGGGGGGCATCACTGCCCTCTGGTGGTCGTAGGAGCTACCCAGTCTTGTTTCTGGAGAGCCGCTGCTGGATTTGAACCGCCAACCCTGTGGGCCGCAGTCCTGCACTCAACCACCATGCCACCGGGGCTCAGCCCTATTTATTTTAATTTTAAAACTCAGGGGGACGTTGTTAAAAAGCAGGACGTTGGGCTGAGCCCCAGTAGCGTAGTGGTTGAGTGCGGAACTGCAGCCAACTGGCTTGGCGGTTCAAATCCAGCAGCAGCAAGGCTGGGCCTCCCACTCCCACCAGAGGGCAGTGATGCCTAAATAAAAAAAAAAAATTTTTTTTTAAGCGGGTCACCTTAGCATAAGAACAAGAATCAAATAAAAACTCAACAGTAACTAGTCAAAACAAAAATCACATTGCAAAAGAAACACTGAAACAACTTTGAAATCAATCAAAAGGGAGGTCAGGTGATGACGTATTTTAACCTGACTACATCTGCTGTAGTCAGTGTTATAACGCTCTCTGACAGCCACGCTATCCATTACCCTGACTGTCTCAGAGGAGATTTGCTGAAGTCTTCATCTGGGAACCCTGCAAATGTGTTTGGGGCTTCCAGTGTCACCCCTAGCCTTCTATAAATTGGGTATTCACCAGTTAGGCTCTGATGCCATTCTCCACCCCCTTTCAGATTTGGATTTTGGGTTTATACTCCTTGAATCACAAAGCTTGGTGTGTTTCTTCTATGTGGACATAGTAGCTGCATGGCTCTGTTTGATAGCTGCATCTTTGAGGACAAGCCTCTAAGAAGGCCTCAGCCGGCTGGCTTTCTTGGAAGTGAGCAGACCCCCTTCCTGCTTCTGAGAGGGTTCATTTTACACCGAGCAAGATGGCAATCACAACCTTGCTGCTAATCACTCACAGCTAATTCATGTAGTCCAATCAACATCTCCCCCCTGGCACCTTCTGACCCATCCCATTAAGAAAAACCATTTTGTGGAGAATAACAAAGACTAGGGCTAGAAGAGCCTTATTAGATAATTCCCTGCCCTGCACCAAGCCAGATAAATTCTGACATCTCGTTATATGTCCATCAAGCATAATTCTAGAAACAGAAGTAGGCGGCCCACTGGGTTGGTGATTCAAATCCAGCAGCAGCTCTCCAGGAGCAAGGCTGGGCCTCCTGCTCCCACCACCAGAGGGCAGTGATGTCCACCCCCCCCCCCCCCCCCCCCCAAAAAAAAAAAAACAGAAACAGAAGTAGGCCATGGATTCTGGTGCAGAGAACTCACTGCTGCTCAGTGTGTTCTCCTTGACCTGGTAGTTCTTGAGACCGTGCAGGAGGAATCCAGCGTCAATGAGTCCCCGCTCATCTAGTCTTCTCAGAGTTCTTGTAACATTACCTTAACTCTACTCCCAGCTTTGTACCCCCACTGTCAATGGCTTGCTCTGCTCCTTTCTTGAGAAAATATTGATCTAACAGTCTCTCTCTCATCCCTAGAATCTTAAAGCGCCCACCTTGATTATCTGAGAGGCAGACATGCTTCAGAAAGTCTGAGGAAAAAGAAAATGAAAAGATCATGGTTATTTTCCTTTAACTGTGTGAAACCCCTTCACACCTCCTCTCCTAACCCTAAGCCTTGTACTCTAAGCCTTATCATCACATTTTCTGGGGTTGGATGGAGACCCTAAGATGTCGGACAAGAAGCCAGCAGCTTTCTAACGACGAACGCACACTGGACGATTGGCCTCCGGGCAAGCCTGCCGTGGGGCTTAGCAGAGACCTCCCTCCCTTGCCCCGTGGGCCTTGCCACAGCCTGTGGATGTCCTCGGGACACCCCAAAATGGCTTTCCCCAGGCGGGATCATGGAGGAGATCAAGATGGGGCGGCGAGCTCTTTTCGGACATAACTTCCGAGGTCCCTTTCCATCTATTCTATTGGTTTCGCTGGTGAATGAATCCTATTCATTATGGGAAGAGGCTCCACCGGGATCCGATCGCCAGAAGGTCAAATGTTTCTACCACACCCAGCTCCTATCCACCGGTACTTTCCTTAAGTGATTCCCCGGTAACGCCCTTTCCCGGGCTCTCTCAGCAAAAGTAAATAAATAGATACCAACATTACAGTCAGTGTTTTAAAAATACAGGGAGAAGACATGTCCTGTCCCCCTGTCTTGGTCAGGATTCTGTTGCATGCCCTGGTTGCCAGGGTCTGGGCGTGGTTTTCCGTTCTGCCAATCACCTGGATTCGGAAGCCAGCAGGGCCCATCCATTTAGGGATGTTCCTGGGCAGAGGTGACATGCTCCGTGAACTGGCAACTGCCCGGGCAGCTTCCTGATCATAGCAGCAGCAGCAGCAACCTGAGCAGTGTGGGAGTCCTTTTTAGACGCTTAGAGAGTTTCATCAGCTGTCCTTCAAATGCTAGATGCAGTGAATGCCTGATACCAAAGCCCTTTCTTGCTTGACTCCAGCCACAGTGAGCGCCACATCTTCCTAACCCAGTACATTGTTCTTCCCAAAAAACCCTTGCTCCGGCCCTGGCCGTCCACCCCACCCCGCCCCGCCCACCCCACCTCCACCCCCGTGCCATCTGCAGCGTTACCACATTGACGACCTCTGCCAAGCTCTCTGTTCTCTGCTCCCACTGTCTCCTGTTCATTCTTTTATTTGTAATCACATTTATGGAGTTGGGATGTAATTATCTTCGAAAAGCCTTTCTCAGCCAGGGTTTGGAACAGGAAACAGAAAACAATCTAAATATCTTATCCAGAAGAGGAATTTAATGCAGGGAATGTGGTGCTTACAAAGTCCTTTGAATCGCTGGAGAAATAGGCCAGCGCTGGGGCCTCTAGGAAGGACTCCCAGAACATTACCAAACTAGCTCCCCAAGAGGGCCCCAGCCTCTGCTAGCCTTTGAAATGGTGTGGCGGTCATGTGCTTATGTTAATTTCATGACTGAGATGTAGGGGTTGTGATGGGTAGGTTTGTTATGCCAACATGGCCATACATGGCCTACAAGGATTGGTAGGTCTGTGGTGACAGCAGCCAATGAATACACGGGATGAATTGAAGGGCAGAGATAGGAAGGGCTCAGCCTCTCTCTAGCTTTTGGATCTTCAGACCAGCTAGCTGCTTTGTTCGTCCTGTGCCTCGACCTCCAAGCAACACTACCTGTGAGACACCTAATCATGGACTGTGGAGCTGTTTGTTGAGGTTCCTTCAAGCCCTACTTCACCACGCTTCTGGGACATACATCTCCTGAGCTGGGGACTATTGGACTCTGTCATCTGGCTGACTGGTGGTGACCTGCTCTGCTGTTTGCTGCCTGTGACCAGATAGCCTGGATTGCTCTGCAGAGGACTACTCAGCGGGCCTCCAGACTTGAAGGACTGCCAGTCTTCTAGCTGCCTCACGCAAGTGAGTTGCACTGAGCAATTTGTACTGCTTTATAGATTACTTAACTGTTTCTTTCTTATCTTATGTACTCTTCTCTCTATATAAATATAGAAAGAGTGCTGCGCCCCGGTGGTGTAGTGGTTGTGCACGGGACTACGGCCCACTGGGATGGAGGTTTGATTCCAGCTCCACAGAGCAAAGGCTGGGCCTCCTACTCCCACCACCTGAGGGCAGTGATGCCCAAAATAAATAAATAAATAAATAATATATATATACATAAAGAGAATTACTAGTGTCCTGGTTTTATTTCTCTAAAGAACACTCTCTGACACAGGGGTAAAGTCTAGCCTGTTAATCTGGAGATAGCCATTGAGTAGCCAATGAGGCCTGCGTGTGGGCAAGGCTTTCTCCTGAGACTTCTGGGAAATCTCGCGATATTTCCCTCATGAAGATGAGAAGCTATCTCCCCAGTTGTTGAGAGTTAGTCTCAGAGACAATGAATTATGGACAAGACAAGATGGCAGCATCCAAGGAGCTGAAGGAGCCTGAGAAGAAGCCACATGGCTTTACCCTGATGGAACCAGACCTCTGAAGCTGGAGAAGCCACGTGAAAAGCCCTGCCAGCGCTGAGTTGCTTCTACCACCACTGGAAGCTATTTTTTTTTAATGTTTCTTTTTTTGGGGGGGTGGGGGCACCACTGCTCTCGGCGGTGGGAGTAGGAGGCCCAGTCCCAGTGCTGGAATTGAACCTCCGTCCCAGTGCAGTCCCGCGCACAACCACTACGCCACCGGGGCTCAGCCTACTGGATCCTATATTGATGGACCGTGAGCCCTGGAAATGAAGAGCCATGGGGAGACCCCTGCCAGTGCCAGGACTCTGCACCCACTGGCCTGTGACTTTGTGAGTCAGAAGGAGACTTTATAGTCTGGTATCAGGCATATGGGCTAATATCAGACTTAATGACTTTGAACTGGACTGGGTTGGGATGCTTTCTTAATGTCCCATTCCTCTTATATATAAATCTTATCCTTATAGCCATATGCATGTCTATGAATTTTGTTTCTCTAGTCTACCTGGACTAACACAAATGGTGTGCTGTTAGACATCTTCAAGACTCTTTTTCCCCCTCACAACCAAACTGAGAGTAGACCTCCCCTCCAGGTTTGCTAAGCTGCATCTGTACAGGTGCAGAACATCAGGTCTTTTCTTCTTTGGGACCACTGAGCAGGTTCAAACTCCCAACCCTTCGATTCGCAGTCAAGTGCTTAGCCAGGGCTCTTGGCCACTGGAATCTAGAATTTGAGCACAGCACCATAACTACATTCCTGGAGTAGGAACAAAAAGAAGAAATAATGTGGGGGTAGCATCTGATCTCCTGACTTCACAAGTGTGTGTGTTGGGGGGGGGGGGATGTGAATCAAATTCCACATCAGCAGATTTCTATGAGACTAAGCTCAAACATGGTTCCATCCTCAACCTTCTTAACAATTCTGACACCCACTGCCCTTCCCACCCTTTCCCCCTCAGCAGGTTTCAATCATTCATTGCACTGTCACACAATTCACAGACAATACTCACCATTAGGGAACTTGTTAAGACGTTCACAGGTTACAAATGCTGGTCAGAATATAATTATTCTGACAAGAAAACCTCTTCTCTGCCATTCCCACAGAGGTCTCTCTCTTTCTGTCTCTCTCCTATGACCTGTCAACTACCTGACCCATTGGCCTCTGTCCTGCTCAAGCAATGTTACAGAAGCTCCTTTAGAGCTGCCAATAAATGCCCAAAGGGCGCGCGCGCACACATGCGCGTGCACACACACACACACACACACACACACAACACACACACACACTCAAGCTGGGAGGCCTAGAGCTCTAGTTCTCCGGCTCTGCAAACCTCTCTCACACTGCCATCCAGTCACTGCTGACACAGGATGAGTCCACAGGGAACAGCAGCCCCCCGTGAGTTTCCAAGACTTCAGCTGTTTAAGGAAGGAACAAGCTCCTTGCTACTTCCCAGTCACTGGTGGTTTCAAACTTCAGCCATGGCAGACTGAAGCCCAATTCAGAACCACTGTACCACCAAGGATCTCTGGAAATCTACCTCCTCCTTTTAAGTATCTAAAGCAGCAGTTCTCAACCTGTGGGTCCCGACCCCTTGGGGGGGGGGTCAAACGACCCTTTCACAAGGGTTGCTTGATTCATAACAGTAGCAGAGTTACTGTTATGAAGTAGTTATAAAATAATTTTATGGTTGGGGGGGGTCACCACAACAGGAGGAACTGCATTAAAGGATGGTGACATTAGAAAGGTTGAGAACCACTGCTCTAGAGTATGTTGGGGTTATGTTAATGTTTACTTTTATAATAAGATTAAAGTCAATTTCTGTCTGTATGTGTGTAATAAAGTAGTGCCTTGGGTTGAGCCCCAGTGGCGTAGTGGTTGTGCGCGGGACTGCGGCCCACTGGGTTAGAGGTTCAAATCCAGCAGCAAGGCTGGGCCTCCTACACCCACCACCAGAGGGCAGTGATGCCCCAAAAACCAAAAACAGAAAAACAAAAACAAAAACAAAAATAGTGCCTTTCAAACTTCAAAGGCATACTGACTGTATCCTGCCCTTTCCCCCGCCAAAAATAAACAAATAAATAAACTAAACGAACAAGCTGAATGTCCCTGCTGTACAAATGGTTCAAAGTGCGATGGTTAACTGAAGATTGGCAGTTCTGGTTCGAGCTGGCTGGGGGCGCTTTGGAAGCAAGGCCTGGTGATCTGCTTCTGAAAAATCAGCTGTTGAAAGTTCTATGGAGCCCTGTGCTAGCCTGACGCCTGTGGGACCTGGTCATCACAATCAGCTCCACGGCAGCTGGCTTTGCTGGTAGGCCCTGAGTGGCCAGGGGGCAGGCGGCAATGACATGAGAGGTGCAGTCACAAAAGCAACTGAGAGAGAGAGAGAGAGAGAGAGAGAGAGCCTTGATCGAGGAGCGGCCAATACGGACTGGAGTGATCTTGAGTCTATAACCAGCATCATGACCTTGGAAATGTCAATTAAATTTTCCATGCCTCAATCCGCTGAGGAAAAAAGGCAATTGAGCTAGATGGCCTCCAAGGTTAAAGCCCAAGTGAAAATGTTATTTCTTCTTTGTCATGAGTCAGTTGAAATATATATATATATATCTTTAAAGTCAAGAGAAGCAAGCTTATGTAATCATTTCTATTACTTTTCCTTTGCTCATTCTATAAAATTTTTCTGCCAACCTGAAAATACCCTCTTGAAGTTCTCCAGAGGAGGTGAGAAAAGCCACAGACAAAGAAAGCCACCTGGAAAGTGAAGGCTTGGGCGGTCTGTGGGCTTTTGCCCCGTCATATGGGATCAAATAAGCTTTTCAAAGCAGGGCAACTTGGAGTTCCCTAATTTCCCATTCCTAATGGAGGGGCACCTTTTGGTACATCCGTCCCCAGAAGTTAAGGAAAGGGGCATTCTTCAAAGCAGGAGCACTGATTCAAGGAGCGGGAAGAGCTAGCGGATCACAACCTCCAATGCCAGGCTCGGGCTGGAAAGTGCACAGAAAGAGGGGGCGTCCCTAAGGAGCAGTGAGCAGCGCAAAGCCTAAATGGAGCTTGGAGCCAGGGCCCTGCAACCTCCTTTGGGCTGTTTGAAGTTTGGGCTTGCTGTGTTTTGGGCCCGATTTTTCCCCCCTTCAAGACTGATCCTTCATTCTCTTGCTTCTCTGATAGAAGCTGCTTTTCAGAACTCCATTTCCCAGCCAACCTTCAGCTGTTATCCCAGGGTCAGTTTGCCAATTCAGTTTTTGTCCTTGTTAGTTTCATCAGAATAGGATTCGCCAGGGGCGGGGGGTGGATTGGTGTCCCTGCGGCTGTGCCCAGTCTTTCAGCTCAGCCCTGCTCCAGTGCTTTCTGATTTGCTTCAGAGCTTGTTTACGGGCAGCAGGCGGCACACTCCTCCAGTCTCTTTCCTTTCACCCTGCCCTCCCCTCCCCACATCGGGCATCTCAAAAGGCAGAGGAAACCGCAGCTTCTTCTCAGCTTCTTCCCCATAAAGGCTGCAGAAGGATCCGGGCCAGCATGTCCAATTGTACAGCCTTCCCCCAGTCTCGTGAAGGGTTAGCAGGGGAGGCACCGCTGCCACCTCTTTTCCAAGAGTCTCTAACAAAAAGGGAGACCCAGGGCCGCCAGAGAGAGAGAGAGAGAGAGAGAATGAGTAATCTATTGCTACCTGGAACCCAATCAAATGGGGATATGCATATAAAGAGTTGGTATAATGCAAGCCAGACTCTTAAGTCATTTATAGTCAAGGGCAGTGTTTCCCAAAACAAAGTCCAAATATCACCTAAATCAGAGTTATTTTAGATGTGGATGGCAGCGTGCTAACTCCTTAGGCTGCTATAACCACAAAGTCAGTGGTTTGAAACCACCAGGAGACATACGAGGCTTTTCATTCCATAAAAGATTCTTCTAGAAAACCCATGGTGGTGGGGAGGCGGCAACAGTTCCATCCAGTTCTAAAAGGTCACCATGAGCTGGACTCAACTCGATGGCAGTGAGCTTGAGTGTGGATGCTTATTTGACAAAGCAGCTTCCTGGGCTTCCGCCCAGACTTCCTGCGGCGACTTGAGAAGGATGACACACAGGAATCTGTGTTTGACGCACACCACACATCCTTCTCATGCCCCGTCAAGTCTCTGGGACTACATCTTCCTCCCACTAAAGGCTTTTTAGGGATTTGAAACAAAGATGGCTAGGCCTTTCGAGCCTGTTGGTTTTCTTAAGAGCCCAGCTCCTTTAAAAATGTATTCGCCAGTCGTAAGAGAGCATAGAGGCGATGTGACCAACTTGGAACACAGGGCAAAGAAAAGGACCTGCTTCTCGGAGTGAACGCTGTAAATGAGAAAGAGCGCTCCCCCGGGTGAGAGCAGTCCCAGTGAACAGCAGCTGGCAGCTGTTATGAATGAACTGAGAACACCTAGCAATACAGGGAGAGCGTGAAGGATACCGAGTGAGGTTAACTCCTCTTCCTCTTTTAAAATACAGCGGTGAGAGACTCAGCAGGGTATCCAAGAAGGAAAACATACTGACGGCCTCCCACTGAACCTGCAGACCCAGTGGAGTGTGTGTGTGTGTGTCCCCGCCCCCAAAATATATATATAGTCAACCCTAGCCTCTCTGTCTGGGGTTTAATCCCACTTGGGGTGCATTGCTTTGTTCTGCGAATGAGGCTGGATGGTGTGCATTCGTGGTGCTCTTTGGCCTCCCTCTCTGGGTGAGATTAAACAAGCCAGGGAAAGGAAGCAAGGCAGCAATCCATAGGAGGATTTTACAGAAGCAGACAACGCAGAGAGACAAAGACCTCTGGACACACAGAGAAAAACGTCCCCTAGAATCGACACCCTCAATGTGTACTTTCAGCCCCCTCATGCCTTTCTTCCTGGTAAAGCCGCCAGTTTCAGTGAGGCCAGGTGATGCAGACCACCTGGGAGGCAGGAGAGCGGATTGTCAGACCAGCTGTCCTTTCTGTGGACTGGTGTTATTGTGAGGCCTGCTATCTTTCGAGAGGACCTGTTGACATGGCCCCCATCTTCAGCAGTAAAAGATTCATTTGAAAATGGCCATTGTCTAAAAATGGCCTCAATTCTGAGCCTGTGGCCCAGGGACTTTCGGCAGCTCCAGCTTCAACGTGCATTGTGAGTGGGCTTTAGGATGGAGTTGTCTTTGAGCCAAGGAAAGGGAGAAGAGCCAATGGGTAGAAAAAGAACAATCCGAGATCCCACCCATCCCCACCCCTCCCCTACAGCTGAGCCAAGTAGGGAACAAGAACAACGCAGAGAGGAATGTGGACCTTCTCTCATGAAGGACTTCCTTCCGCCTGCCCTAAGCCAGCACACCTTGGTGGTGCAGTGATGGTTGAAGAGTTAGGCGGCTAACTAGAAGGTCTGTGATGAGGCTTCCTGCTCCCACAGAGACTTACAGTCTGGGGACCCCGAAGGAGCAGTCCTGCTCTGTCCCCTTGTGTCTATGGAGTGGGAATGGGCTCCAGAGGCATGGATGGGTACGAAAGACCCGATGGCATCCCAGACATTGAACTCTGTGGAGCAGAGTTCTTCTCGGATACACACGGGTCTCCATGAGTCAACGTCTACTGCAACCGGTTTGATGGCACTGGGCTTCTATGGTAAGCAGGGGCCCTCTGATCTGTGCCCTGCCTGACTTTTGTGAGCAGGCTGTTCAGACTAACCAGCGTGCCGAGAGGCAGATCGTCCACCAGCACTGAGACAGGGAAGTCATCTGCGGGCTCACAGTGTTTTTATTATTTATTTTTATATTTACTACTTTTATCTGGCGTTGCACCAATTTGTTTATTCTTTTGGTGTTTTTTACTTTTTGAAAGTTCACTTTATTCGACTTTTGCTTCTGTGAAAAACTGCTCTATCTTTCAGATCATTAGTCACACTTTTTCTCCCCCCAAAGTGGGGGGAAAACAAGGGTGCGCCTTATGATCCAAAAGTGTGGTACCCCAGAACATTTTAGTATATTGGTACTACTTGGTTCAGAATATATTTTTTCTTGTTTTCCTGCTCTAAAAACTGAGGTGCCTTATGGTCAGGTGCGTCTTGTGGTCCAAAAATTACGGTTTCATTAGTGCCTATTTTCACTAACTTTAAAAAAAAAATCGTTTTATTGGGGGCTCATACAATTCTTTTTCTTTTCTTCTTCTTTTTTTTTTTTTAGGCATCACTGCCCTGGTGGTGGGAGTTGGAGGCCCAGTCTTTGCTACTGTGAGCGGGAATTGAACCTCCAACCCAGTGGCCTGCAGTCCCGCGCACAACCACTATGCCACTGGGGCTCAGCCTCATACAATTCTTATCACAAGCCAGTCTATTCATGGTATCAAGCTCATTTGTACATTTGTTGCCCTCATCATGCTCAAAACATTTTGTTTTGGGCTAAGCCCCAGTGGCGTAGTGGTTCTACGCGGGACTGTGGCCCACTGGGATGGAGGTTCAATTCCAGCTCCACAGGAGCAAAGGCTGGGCCTCCTACTCTCACCACCAGAGGGCAGTGATGCCCCACCCCTAAAAAAAAAACATTTTCTTTTTGCATAAGCCCTTGGTATCAGCTCCTCATTTACCCCTCCCCCCAACCCTTGATAATTTATCAATCAATATCATTTTGTCGTGTCTTATACTGTCCGACACCTCCCTTCAGTGAGGCAACCCACTTTCCTGTTGCCCGTCCCCCAGGTAGGGGGTTATATGTAGATCTCTGTGATCAGATAGGGGAAGGACAGCATATAGGTAAAGTAACCAGACGTCCCGCTTTTTAACAATTTAACAACGTCCTGTGGCATTTTTTTTTGGGGGGGGGGCATCACTGCTCTCTGGTGGTGGGAGTAGGAGGCCCAGCCCCACTGCTGGAGTTGAACCTCCGTCCCAGTGGGCTGCGGCATTTTAAGATTTGAAAAATAGGGGTTGAGGGCTGAGCCCGGTGGCGTAGAGGTTGTGCGCGGGACTGCAGCCCACTGGGACGGAGGTTCAATTCCAGCAGTGGGGCTGGGCCTCCTACTCCCACCGCCGGAGAGCAGTGATGCCCCCCCCCCAAAAAAATAGGGGCTGAGCCCCTGTGGCATAGTCATTGAGTGTGGGACTGCGGCCCATTGGCTTGGCAGTTCAAACTCAGCAACAGCAAGGCGGGTCTCCCACTCCCACCAGAGGGGCAGTGATGCCCCCCCAAAAAAATTTTTTTAAAGATTAAAAATATATATTACAATACTATCTTTGTTGCTCCATATAGACCAAATTTTTCATCAAGAACAACCCCCCCACCCACCTCCACCCCCACCAACGGTGTCCCGCTTAAAATCTGGTCACTTTACATATGGGGAAAGTGCATCTAGTGTCCTTAGTCCCTGTAGGGCAGTCTATCTGGTTTCAATAAAGAGAAGTAAAGAATCTGTAGTTTCAATAGATTCTGAGAAGGGGTACTGTAGGGTACTAAGAGACATTGAATTTCTGTGCCAGCACTAAGCAAAGGAGACGGGGTTGTCAATCCCGCTGGCGTCCAGCAGATGGAGATAGAGCGTAAGGCTGTCTGGGACTGAGTGGAAACTGCAGGAGCCCAGGTGGGATCACAGGTTATGCATGGGACTTCTCACCACAGGGTCAGCAGTTCAAGACCACCAGGGCTCTGCAGAATAACAAAGATTTCTGTTCCTGTTCACAGACTCCGAAATCCACAGGGGTCAGAAAAGCCTCACAGGCAGTGAGATCCCTGTTGCCCTGGTGGTTTAGTGAGTTCAGCACTGGGCTGCTCCCTGCAAGGTCAGCAGTTTGGGTTTTTTTTGTTTGTTTGTTTTTGTTTTTTTGGGGGTGGCATCACTGCTCTCCGGCGGTGGGAGTAGGAGGCCCAGCCCCACTGCTGGAATTGAACCTCCGTCCCAGTGGGCCGCAGTCCCGCGCACGACCACGACGCCACCGGGGCTCAGCCCTGAGTTTGAACCCACCACCGACTCCATGGGAGAAAGATAAGGCTTTCTGCTCTCTGCCTTGGTGCAGATGTGGAACAGCTCTAGGCTGGCCTATAGGATTACAGGATTGGAATGAAGGAGGTGGCCATGGCTTTGGTTTGGGTTTACCGGGCAGCTTCTACGGTGCCCTGGTGGCAAAGGGCTTGAGTGTTCAGCCGCCAGCCAGCAGGATTTTGCAGTTCAAACCCACCCACTGCACTACAGGGGACAGATGTGGCAATCTGCTTCCTTAACGACTGAATTGTCTTCACCACCCGCCAGGGAAGTTCTACCCTGGCATTTAGAGTCATTATGAATCAATAATTATGAATTATTGACTCGAAGGCGGTGAGTTTCTTTGGATTTTTGGGGCGGTCTGGGGATGCAGAGGTCATGCATGTGGTTTGAACCCACCGGCCGCTCTGCAGGAAGAGGTGGAGTCCACTCCCATGCAGATGGACAGCCTCGGAACCTCCACTCTGTCCTGTGAAGTCACCGGGAGTCGGAATGAACTTGACAACAATGGGTATGGTTTGAGGTTCGGCAGCTGCCAGGAGTCCCTGGGTGTGATGGGTAGGTTTGTTGTGCCAACATAGCCAATGCAAATAGGGAGGTTTCGTGTGCCAACATGGCCAAGACTAATTGAAGGGCGGAGACATAGATGGCTCAGCAAGCCTCATCTTTCTCTCTCCTGCTCTCGGATCTTCGGACCAGTGTGCAGCCGGCTGCCTGGCTTGTTCTGTGCTCCATTTACAAGCTACACTACCCGTGGGACACCTCATCCATGGACTGTGTTGCTGTGCGTTGAGGTTCCTTCAAGCCCTGCTTTGCCACGCCACTGGAATATACCTCTCTTGAGCTGGGGACTGCCGCACTCTGTCATCTGGCTGACTGTGGGGGACCTACCTGCCTTGCTGTTTGCTGCCTGGGGCCAGAGAGCCTGAATTGCTCTACAAAGGACTACCTGGCAGCCCTCAAGATTCGGAGGACTGCCAGCGTATTAGCTGTCTCACGGGAGTGAGTTACAATGAGTCATTCATACTGCTTAGTTAACTTTATTTCTTATGTTAGCTATCTTTCTATCAATACAACTACATCAGGGCAGGGATGCCTAAAAAAAAAAAAAATACAACTACATATAAAAGTATTAGTGTCCTGGTTTTGTTTCTCTAGAGAACCCTAACACTCTGGGTGACATGGCATAGTTAAGGACTCCACTACGCGCTGAATGGTTGGCGATTTGAACCCCTCGAGCGGAGTTTCCTTCTGTTGTGCATCAGGTGCCCGAGTCCAAACGGACACCCATCAAGAGTCAGAGCTGAGTGAGGGGCCACCAAGGACAAACTGGGCAGCATCCGAGCTTGAAACGAGGAGGAGAGAATGGGCAGGCTGCCCCTCGGCATCTGAACACAACTTCTCTCATGTGCCAGCTTCTGGGGTCAGGCTAGGGCAGAGGGGGACAGCGAACTCTGTGGGGAGGAAAAGCAGGGGGGAGGGAGATCACAGAAACATTTAAAGAACGTCCCTGAAGTCCAGGGTCTGCGCTTGTTCGGCCCAGGGAGGCGTCCTTCTCCGTGCCAATCTGGGAACACCAGTTCCTTAAATCCATGCAAGGACCACCCTCCACGTAGAAAACAAATCTTAAAATGACACAAGCAGAAGCGGCAGACCGGTCAAGAAGCAGCAAAGGTATCCAGACAGCCAGCCGTCTGACATCCGTGGAGAGCAGGCCTCCGGTTAATGCATGGCCGGGCACCGGGCCATAACCACCAGCGGGCACAGTCGGCCATCCAAGGTGGAGGCGTCCCAGGGCACTGTGCCTATCAGCCTTTCTTGCCAGAACTGAATGGAGCCTGGAGCTCTGGAGAGCCCTCCAATCCTCCTTGAGAGCAGCAGGGAAAAGGCAGGTGGGGAGGGGGGGGCCGGGGGGGGGCAGGTACCGTTCTGCTTCACCTAAAAGCAGGAGGCTAGAAAGGGGGAGGGGGAGTGTGAATTTGTTTTTAACCCTTTCGTTGAGAAATAAATGACAGAAACTGGCCCCTTTCTAGATTGGGTCCTGGAACTTGACGTTGGCAGTCAGGAAGGGATGGCTGGAAGTTGAATGACAGCAAATGTAGCAGACTAGAAAGTGTGAGTTCGGAGTAACGCTGAGGGAGTCTGCCCTGTCCTCGCTGTGCAACCTTCAGCAAGCCGTTTTTTGTGTGTGTTTTTTTTGGGGGGGGGCATCACTGCCCTCAGGTGGTGGGAGTAGGAGACCCAGCCTCACTGCTGGAATTGAACCTCCGTCCCAGTGGGCCGCAGTCCCGCGCACAACCACTACGCCACCGGGGCTCAGCCCTAGCAAGCCGTTTCTTTTCTCTGGGCCTTGATGTCTTGAATCTGTAAAATGAAGACATCAGGATGGACAGTGTCCACAATGTCCGGCTCCTCTGGCCTCCGCTCTTGCACCCGAAGTCGGGATTGCCTTTCCCTGCTGTGTGACTCCCCATGGAAGCCGTGTCTGACTGAGCTAGGGGAGCCATGTACTAGACAAATAAAAACTCTGTATGTACAGTGTGGCCCTAACACAGATCTGTCTCTGAGCCTCTCTCCAGTGCCCATCCCCACCTCTGGCCTGCCCTTTCTCGTGGTGGTGAAAGGAAAGTCGTGATTTCTAGATGTTCGGTCTATTTCTCTGTCATGCCTGCCAAATAGCTAGATGGGACCAGGTAAATAAAGTGTAAAACACTCTTACTTCAGGAACAGGCCTGTTTTGCCATTCCTCTGGGGCTAAGACAGCCATCTCAAAGCAAAATCCTTGTGACCAGCAAGAAAGAGAAGCCCCCGGCCGAGCACGGGATCCCTGCCTGACAAGGCGGAAGCAGCAGAGGAGCGAGGCTGCTGAGCCCAAGGGTCAATGAGGCACAGAGGCCGGTGCCAAGTGGGGCGACCCTGTGGCCGAGAGACTTCACATCAGAAGGAGACTTGACTGCTGGCTGAGAAGAGACACTCCTGGGACTAATGACCAACTACTTCTTTATGCTGTCTGCTCCTCGCTGATGGTGTCTTGTTAACTCCCCGGGTGTGTTAGTCTGGGTAGACTAGAGAAACAAATTCACAAACACTCATTTATGCATAAGAAATAGTTTTACATACAAGAGCAACTATACATTAAGAAAACATCCTGGCTGAGCCCCGGTAGTGTAGTGGTTGAGTGCAGGACTGCGGCCCACTGGCTCAGCCGTTCAAATCCAGCAGCAACAAGGCTGGACCTCCCACTCCCACCAGAGGGCAGTGATGCCTTAAAAAAAACTGTAATTGGGCTGAGTCCTAGTGGCGTAATGGTTGTGCGCGGGACTGCGGCCCACTGGGATGGAGGTTCAATTCCAGCAGTGGGGCTGGGCCTCCTACTCCCACCACCGGAGAGCAGTGATGCCCGCCCCCCCCAAAAAAAAAAAACCTGTAATTAAAAAAAAAGAAAGAAAGAAAAGAAAACATCCCAGCCCAGTCGAAGGTCATTAGTCCAATATTAGCCCATATGTCGGATTCCAATCTCTAAGTCCTCTTCAAACTTCTGGGTGCGGAGTCTTGTGTATTCAGTGGTGGTAGAAGCATCTCGGCACTGGCAGGGGTCTCCCCGTGGCTCTTCCAGTTTCCAGGGCTCGGGGTCTATCAGCATGCTGCCAGGTGTCTCGTCGCTTCAATGTCTCTAAGGGAGTGAGTGGAGAGGGACAGTGTCTCCACCTCCAAGAAGGAATTACATTTCCCAGAATCCTCAGGAGAAAGCCATGCCCACAAAGAAGCCTCATTGGCTATCTCCAGATTGTCAGGCTAGACTTCACTCTTAATCCTCAAATTGGCACCAGATTAGGTGACTGCGACACCTAGTAAATCCTTGTACCCCCAGTCATGTCTGTGAGTCCTGTGTGACCCTCGCAGTGAGCCCAGCAGAGATGCAGGGTTCTGTGGGAGGAAGCTTTTATGTCAGAAGAGAGTCATAGCAACATGGAGAGCGGAGGCACGTCTGTGCCTTGCAGCACATCGGCCTGAGACTGGGGGGGAGTCGGAGTCTCCTCTTCTGCCTAAGCAAAGGAGGGCTGATGTGGGCACCACACCATTTTGCAAGGGCCTGCAGCGTTCACCTGGAAGATGTTGTGCTTGCGTTATCCTGTGGAAAGAGGCACCAACCTCTACTTCTCCTTGTGGATCTCTACAGTAAAGTGACCAGATTTTAACATTGGTAAAGCGGGACACCATTGATCGGGGATGGGGGCAGGGGGGAGGTGGGTAGAGGGGGTATATTCCCTTCCCGTTCTCCCGCCAGTTTGTTGTGTGTTCTTTAAAAAAAATTGGGACTTTTAAAAAATGCCGTGGGATGCAGGAAAAATTGTTTAAAATCGGAACTGTCCTGCCAAAAGCGGGATGTCTGGTCACTTTATCCATAGGACTACTGGAGCATCTTCATGGCATGGCAGCTGGTTTCCTTTGCAACAAATGAAGAGGAGCGCCACAGTTGGGTGAATTCTGATCACACAGAGGGGCTGTGGTGTTACATAATCTGATGCCAATTTGAGGATTAAGATTCTAGGGGTGGAGTCTAGCCTGTCAATTCGGAGATAGCCAATGAGACCTCTGTGTTGGCCTTCTGAAAATTCTAGGAACTGCTGTATATTTCCTTTTGGAGGAGGAGGTCTCTCTCTCTCTCTCTCTCTCTCTCTCTCTCTCTCTCTCTCTCTCTCTCTCTCTTTCTCCTCACTCCCTGGGAGACATTGCAGCTGACAAGACACATGGAACTATGCTAGTGACCTGAGCTGGAGAAGCCACATGGACGTACTAGATGCAGCCAGAATCATGGACCTGGAGAAGTCACATAGCGACCCCTGCCAGCTCTGAAATGCTTACAACACCCCTGGATCCAAAGACTTTCTACCCACTGGCCTGTGACCATCCTACATTCAGCGTCATTGCATGTGCTTCATGAGTCTGAAGAGGATTTTATAGATTGGGATCGGACATATGGGCTAATATTAGACTTATGTACTTGATATGAACTGGACTGGGATGATTTCTCCATATTCAATTGCTCTCATATATAAAACTCTCTCTTATACACATGTGAGTTTCTGTGGATTTGCTTCTCTAGTCAATCCAGACTAACACACCAGCCATAATTCATACAGAAAGAGCATGAACACCAGGTGACAATGAGTAACCAGGATCATGTGGGATTTCAAAACAATAAATGATAGTTTTTTGGGGGCTGAGCCCCGGTGTCATAACTGGTTGAGTGCGGGACTGCAGCCCACGGGCTTGGCGGTTCAAATCCAGTGGTGGCTCTCAGGAGCGTCACTGGGTAGCGCCCACGACCACCAGAGGCAGTGATGCCCACAAAAAAAAAAAAAGGTAGTTTTTAAATGCTAAATAACTATAATTTTAACAGTTTCAATGACACTTCATCCACATAATCGATTTAATCATTCAATCACATCAAGAAGAGGTTATATAATCGTTACCACAAATAACTTTAGCACATTTTCTTCTTTCTTGTACTCCTTGTTTTTGTGTGATTCTTTTTTTTTTTAATTATGGCAAAAATATGCCCAATAAAACATTCTCCAATTCAACAGCTTCTACACGTGTAGTTCGGTGCCGCTAATTATATTCTTGGTGTCCTTTTCCAAATGTCTATCCATCAGACGATTTTCATGAGAACTTAGTCCTGTTTTATTTTTTCAGCACCTTGGAAACATTCTTCTGAGTATGCTAAGGGATTTCAGGAATCACACAGGGATCTTAATCTTTATTCAAGGAATGTAGTTGGCTCTGTTGCCATAGCAGAGAGATACGCCGATAGAATGATTTCGATTGTTCAAATCATCTGGAAGCAGTAGGCGCTCTGGTGGTATAGTGGTTCCATTGGGCTGCCATGGGCAAGGTTGGCAGTTTGAAACCAGCAGCCGCTTTTCAGGAGAAAGATGAGGCTCTCTACTCACTGAGCCAGTTCTACGCTGGCCTGTAGGGTCACTGTGGGTTGGCATCTCCTGGATAGCGGTGAGTTTGGTTTGCTGTTGTTGTTTGAGAGTGGTAATTAGGGAAAATGATCCTCGAGCTGTAGAGAAAGTTTTCATATCTGAATGTGTGTCATCAGGTTACAGCAAGCAGAGAGAAGGAAACAGAAGTAAGGACAACCAGTTTCTTTGTTCAGGACAAGACCCAGCCGTATGTATGGATGCATGTATGTATGTATATAACCCAGCAGTTACATACATTGTTTCACTCTTTTTTCTCTTAACAGTTTTATTAGCATATCATTCACTCATCATACAATTCAATTGTTCAACCCTATAGATGAAATTGCACCATCATTACCATATCCATTTTAGAATATCCACCCCCGTGGTTAAATCGCCTTTCAAATGAACTGCGCGTTCACTGTCACTTCTGGTGCTCCCTCTCCCTGCTTCACTTTCTTTTATTGATCCAGATACAAGTACGGACACATCCCATCGATGGATTGCTCCCCTCGTATCTGGCCGACAGCCGCGTGGCCTGCGGCAACTGCGCATGTGGGTGGCAGGGTGGCGTTCAGTCGGCACTGTCGAGTCAGTTCTGACTCACTCTAACTCTGTACAACTGAACGAAACACCAAAACACCACCGGGTTCCTCAAAATAGCTGCTCTGCCGGGGGCGGGGGTCAAATAGCTGCTCTGCTTGAACCTTTCATGGTAGCCACTGGGTCAATCCGTCCCATCCCGGGCCTTCTTCTTTCTCACTTCCCTCCTGCTTTGCCAAGCATGATGGCCCTTCTCCAAGGACAGGTCTCTTGTGACAACATGATCATGGTACATGAGACAAAGTTTTGCCATCCTTGCGTCTGTGGAGCATTCTAGTTGTACTTCTTCCAAGACAGATTGTTGCTTTTTTGTTGTTTTGTTTTGTTTTTTTTGGGGGCACCACTGCTCTCGGTGGTGGAAGTAGGAGACCCAGCCCCACTGCTGGAATTGAACCTCCGTCCCAGCGGCCCGCAGTCCCACACACAACCACTACGCCACCGGGGCTCAGCCCCAGATTGTTGCTTTTTTGTTGTTGTTCTTTTGGCAGTTCATAGTACTTTCAATCATCTTCACCAGCACCTTAATTAAATGCATCCATTCTTCTTTGATCTTTCTTAGTCAATGTATGACTTTCACATGCATATGAGGCAATTGAAAATACCAAGGGAGGGGGGGGGTGTCAGACATACCTTGGTCCTCAAAGTAATCTCCTTACTTGTTACGATAGCCCAAGTAGACTAAAGAAACAAATTCACAGGCACTTTTATATGTGTAAGAGAGAGCTTTATGTCAAAGAGTAATTGTATAGTAAGAGAGCATCATAGCCCAGTCCGGATCAAGTCCGTAAGTTCTACATTAGCCCATATGTCCAATACCAGCGCATAAACTCCTCTTCAGACTCACATAACACATGCAGTGGAAGATCACAGGTCAGTGGGTGGGAAATCTGGTGGATCCAGCAGCGGTGGAAACCTCTCAGTGCTGGCGTGGGTCTCCACAGAGCTCCTCCAACTCTGAGTCCATCAGTTTAGCTCCAGGTGGCTTGTCAGCAGGAAGAGGAAGCAGAGTGTGTGTGTCCTCTCTCCAGAGAGGAAGACTGGAGTCTTCAGAGTCTTCAGAAGGCTAGACTCACATAGAGGTCTCATGGGCTTTGACCTGACTGACAGGCTAGCCTCCACACCTTCACTCAAGTTCAAGGGGATTACATAACTGCCACATTTTTCAACATTTTAAAGAAGTCTCCTGCAGCAGATTTTCCCAATGCAATGTGTTGCTTGGTCTCTTGACCAAGCTGCTTCGAGGAGCACTGGTTGTGGATTCAAGGAAGGTAAAATCCTTGACAACTTCAGTCTTTTCTCTGTTTATTATGAAGTTATCGACTGGTCCAGTTATGAGGATTTGGGTTTCTTGACATTGAGTGTAATCCATCCTGAAGGCTATACTCCTTGATCTTCACCAGCAAGTGCCTCAAGACTTCCTTACTTGTAGCAAGCAAGGTTGTGTTCTTTCCATATCACAGGTTGGTAATAAGCCTCCCTCCCATCTTCACATAATCCAGCTTCTCTGATTCTTGTCTCAGCATACAGAGGGAACAAGTCTGGTGAGAAGATAACCCCAGTGCACACCTTTCCTGATTTTAAACCATGCAATATGCCCAGGTCACACAACTGCCTCTCGCTCTAACTACAGGTCTCTCAACTCAGTACAACGTAAGATTCTGAAATTCCTCTTCTTCTCAAGGCGATCCATAGTTTGTTGTGGGCCACACAGTCAAATGCCTTTGCTCATAGGCTACCCCTTGAAATGGCTGCTTGTTCTCTCCTTCTTTGTGGGAGAGTGACTTTGTGTATTCTTTTTTTTATTATTATTTTATTTTTTATTTTAGGCATCACTGCCCTCAGGTGGTGGGAGTAGGAGGCCCAGCCTTTGCTCCTGGGAGCCGGAATTGAACCTACATCCCAGTGGGCCGCAGTTCCGCACACAACCACTACGCCACCGGGGCTCAGCCGACTTTGTGTATTCTTTCCATCTTCTTTCGATGCTTCCTACATCGTTCAAATTTTACCTGTAGAATCTTTCAATATTGCAACTCAGAGCATGACTTTTTTTTCTTGATAAGCAGATCAGCTTAAGCTATGTTTAATGTGGAAGTAAGCTCCGAGACAGTGGGGCCGCACCAGGTTCTGAGCTCCGGTTCGTGACAGTGTGAAGAGCTTCTCTGGCCTTCTCTTTTCTAGCTGATGGACAAGCCCTATGAATCGCCCACGAACAAGGGTGGAGAGACAGGGGAGTCAAATGAAGCAGCCTCTGCTCCCTTGGGTCCCGGGACCACCAACACGGACGGAATCCTGGAGTATCAGGGGGTGATCAAGCCTCTAACACACTCTCAGCAAGGGTTCAACAGGCAGCTGTGCAGCGATAATTATTATTTATTATCATCACAATATAGACATCATGACAGAGAGAGAAAGAAAGTAACAATAAGAGTCAGACATACATCACATCAGGGTAGCATGCTCACCTCCGCCCCATATGGTGGTCCACGTGGAGATGGGGAGGGACAGGGAGTTACATGATGAGGGTGAGGAGCTGAGAGTGTCTGGTGCTCAGGGTCAGCAGCGAGGGTCAGGAGTGAGGGTCACAAACATTCATTTTCCCCGTTTAGGTAGCCTAACAGGGCACATCATTTCTCTAGTCACCTGTCAGGACACGCCGCAAGCAGGCGCTATCTTAAGGGCTATAATATGATAATGGTTTAGGGATGCCTCATGACTAAGAGGAGAGGAATGTGATAAGGAAAGACTCCAGGTGGACAGGTCTATATAGTTATGGGTCATTGACAATGACTCTTGAATCCCACCCAAGCAGATCACTATCCTAACTTGAGTCATGCAAAGCCCTCATCAAACTGGAAGTTTCAGTGAGAAGGGCTAGCACACGAAATGTTGGTAAACTGCTTGCTTAATATTTTAGAGTATGATAATTGTGGAAAAGTTCTGTCTTCATCCGACACTGGAGGAAACTGACCAGGACAGAGTTGCAGACTTGAAAAAGACGAGCTCAAGAACCAGGACGTCTCAGATTTAACAGAATCAAGATGTCTCAGATTTAACAGCATCCAAAAGGGAAGATACATCATTACTTACTCCTGCAGCCAAAAACCTGGAAATAGAGAAAAGAAGCAGAAAGTGGGTGAAGATGCAAGCCCTAGTTCCCTCTTTTTTTCTGAGGAGCAGCTGCATTGTTATGAAATGTATAGCTGGCCAATGCAGCCATTAAAAGGCTGATTGTGGCGGTCATGTCCTTAATTTCATGATTGAGATGTAGGGGTGGAGTCTAGCCTGTTAATCTGGAGAAAGCCATTGAGTAGCCAATGAGGCCTCCGTGTGGGCATGGCTTTCTCCTGGGACTTCTGGGAAATCTCGTGATATTTCCCTTGTGAAGATGAGAAGCTCTCTCCCCAGTTGTGGGGCGTTAGCCTCAGAGACGATGAATCATGGACAAGACAAGATGGCAGCGTCTAAGGAGCTGGAGGAGAGGCCACATGGCTTTTTCCTGATGGAACCAGACCTCTGAAGCTGGAGAGGCCATGTGGGGACCCCTGCCAGTGATGAGTTGTTTCTGCCACCACTGGATGCTGTTGATGGACCCTGAGCCCTGGAAACGAGGAGCCATGGGGAGACCCCTGCCAGCACTGGGATTCAGCACCCACTGACCTGTGACTTTGTGAGTCAGAAGGAGACATTATAGACTGGTATCGGGCACATGGGCTAATATCAGACTTATGACTTTGAACTGGACTGGGTTGGGATGCTTTCTCTGTGTCCCATTCCTTCTGTATATAAACCATTCCCGTATATCCATATGCATGTCTATGAAATTTCTTCCTCTAGTCTACCCGGACTCACACACTGATCCAGGCCACCAATGGCACCAATGTATCTCAGAACGTTGTCATTGCTATGTTGGGCATTTCCAAGTCCTTCACTGGAGAGATAGTTGAAGAAGCACTGGATGTGTGTGAAAAGTGGGGAGAAATGCCACCACCCCAACGCAAGCATCTGAGAGAGACTGTTCCGAAGTTAAAGGGGCAGATCCCCAACTCCAAACACACACCAAAAAAAATCATCTTCTTCTGGGCCAAAGCCGAAAAGGGCCGGTCACTGAAAAGAGCCCTGGCCCAGCTTCCTGGCCAGGAGACCGCCCACACTGTGCTTCAGGTTCCAACAAGGATTGTAATGCTGTCCTCAACACCCGTGTCACACCGAGAAGCTGGCCTTCAGCCGGGCTCGCCTCCGCCATAGAGCAGGAGCTTTCGTTGTTTCTTGGCCAGCTGAAAGAAGAAAGGTGCCAGGATATCAAGCATTCTCTGGAACCAGGAGCTGGGGAGAGAGCCTGAAGTCACTGTGACTGGCATTATTTCTGACATGTGGGGTTAAGGGATGAAACCACCAGGAACTTTTGACTTGTGCTACCCTACCCTGAGCCCTAATGATAACGGTCATCCTTGTCACCGATGGATTCTCCAGTGCATTTTGGTGAGGGATCATTATTAAAGGATGATCTAGTTAGAATAGGGAGATGCGCCTCATTCTCTTTGGGTGTCAAAAAAAGCTGGTCCTGTTCTTGTGAAAAAGTCCTTCCCATTTTCTACTGAAATCATTAACATTCTCTCATTAAAAAAAAAAACAGAGACGCTTAACCTCTTTTTCCTTTTTGTTTTTCTAACTCTAGATCTTTGCACATTTTGTTACAATAATTTACTTTGTCTTCTTGAGTTTTTGTCTTTCATATTTTCTTTTCAGCAATTTGATGTCATCATTGCTTCCGTTTGCCTTGGATACTCTGCAATGAAGAATAAGTTTCAAAGAGTCTCCTGATATCCATACTGATCTTTTCTTTCTTTCATGTCTTTTTTTTTTTTTTTTTGGTGGTGGGGGGTGGGGCATCACTGCTCTCCGGTGGTGGGAGTAGGAGGCCCAGCCCCACTGCTGGAATTGAACCTCCGTCCCAGTGGGCCGCAGTCCCGCGCACAACCACGACGCCCCCGGGGCTCAGCCTCTTTCATGTTTTTTTAATGACCTTTTGCTTTCTTCGTGTATGATGTTCTTGATGTCATCACACAGCTTTTCAAGTCTTAGCGTTCACTGAATCTTAGGAGCAGATTTGCTGATTCCTAAGCTGTTCTCAAAATCCAGGTGGGATAGACTTAAGGTCTTATTTTGTGTTTTGTTTTGTTTTTAATTTTTTTAAGGTCTTATTTTGACCTTCAGGGACTTGTTTGAATTTTCTTCAGCTTCAACCTAAACTTACATATGAACAATTAATGGTCTGCCTCACAGTCAGCCCCTGGCCTCATTTTGAGCTGATAATAGCCTCTTGATAGTCTCTTCCTAAAGATGTAGTCAACTTGGTTTCTGGGTATCGCCTCTGTGTAGTCACTGTGTTGTTTAAACAATGTGTGATGAAGAAGTCATTGTTCTTGCAAGATATCACATAATCTCCAACTCCACCTCTGTCACCAAAGCCAGTATTTCCCAACTACTGCTCCTTCCTCTTTGTTTGTAACTTTCCATTTCAATCCCCAATAATTATCAGTGCATCTTGGTTTCATGTTCGATCAATTTCAGACTGAAGATCTTGGTAGAATTCTTCAAGATCTTCAATGCTAGCTTTGAATAATATAGTATCATATATAAAATAATATAGTATTTATTGGATTTCCTTGTATTTGGATAGCTATTATCCTATAACAGACAGCATCATATTTTAAGATAGAATCTTCACATGTCCTTTTTGATAACGAATGTAAAACCACTCCTTTTGAATCTGTCATTCCCAGCACCGTAAACATGATTTTCTGATTCAAAATGGCCCATACCAGTCCATTTCGGCTCACTAATACCTAGAATATGGATTTTTTTTGTTTTAGTTTTTTTGGAGGGGCATCACTGCCCTCTGGTGGTGGGAGTAGGAGGCCCAGCCTTTGCTCCTGTGGAGCTGGCATTGAGCCTCCATCCCAGTGGGTCGCAGTCCCGTGCACAACCACTGCGCCACCGGGGCTCAATATGGATTGAGATTTGGATTTTTAGACATCCACTCCGTTTTCTGCAACTTCCCGTTTTCCTAGGTTCATACTTTCTACACTCCACGTTCTGATCGCTTACTGATGTTTGCAGCTGTTTCCTCCCCTTGTGAGTCATGCTCCATTAGCAAATGAAGGTTCTGAAGACTTGACTCCCACGGGCTTTCCTTCATCTACGCCATTAAAGCAGACTCTGTTTTGAGAAGGCAGCTCCTCCTCGGTCATACTCTGAGTGCCTTCTGACCTGAGCGGCTCATCATCTGGCAGGCTTTCCAACAATGTCCTGCTTCTTTTCATGAGATTCTCACTAGCTGACAATGTGTTGCTGCTGCCCATAAAGTTTTCAGTGGCTAATTCCTCAGAAGTGGACGGCCTATTCCTTCTTCACAGTCTGTTCCTTTTCTGGAAACTCCGTTGAAACTTTGGGTGACCTTGCCAGCATTTGCCATGCCAGGGACATAGCTCCCAGCATCACATCACACACAAGTCACCACAGTGACAAACTGACCGACAGGCAGTGGATGTCTAAGGACAGGAGATGACGTCTCACCATCCTCACTTCGATGGAACATTCTGGCTGTCGTTTTTCCAACACAGATCATTGTTCTTTTGGCAGTCTGTTGTGCTTTCAATATTCGTCACCCACCCCTGAATTCAAACGCATTGATTCTTCTCTGGTCTCCCCTATTCAATGTCCAGCTTTCACATGCATATGAGGTGATCAGAAAGAAGGCGAGACACAGCAAAATATTTTTTTCCTGGGTTGGGCTGGTCATCTCCTGTGGCTATTGATTGGGGCATTTTCCTTTCACTTCAGCCCTTGAATGCTTTCCTATCTGGAGATCAGCACAGGATCATCCACAAAGCCTTTAAATCTGATGTGGCTTTCTACACAATCTAGGGCTCTGATTTTGGTTGTTTATTTGCTTGGGGAGTGTTTCTCTCTATATCTCTATCTCTCTATCCCCTATCTCTATCTCTCTATCTCCCTACCTCCCTTCTACTCAGCAATATGAGTGGGGAGGTAGCTTCTGATTCTAGAGACTCTTCATCAACACCTACAATTTTAGGACTCGTGTCCTTGCAAATGTCCTCTGCCAAGGCACCACACAGAGACTGCCATCATTGTTCCTCTGTGGACCTGCTTCTTCAGGAGAAAACTCAATTCAACCACCAGTCCCAAAGTACAGTTGCCCGATTCGGCAGAGAAATGCCCAGTGGAGGAGGAAAATCAGCGCCGGGGCAAGAAAGGGAAGGTGCAAACTGTGTTCTCTCAGACCCAGCTGTGCATACTCCAAGACTGATTTCAGAATCAGAGCTACCTCAGTCTCCAGCAGATGCAAGAACTTTCCAAAGTCCTGAATCTGAGCTACAAACAGGTTGAAGGAGAAGCAGAGAAGGAAATGCAAGAGGGGTCAAAGGCCAACCCGGTGTGACTCAGGTCTCTGCAATCTACAGCTATCGGGACCTGTGCTGCCTACCACCAAGGAGACCTGCCTTCTGGAAGCCGTGGAATGTGGAGCAATCAGAGCTGGAACAGTCAGTTCTAGGACAACCAGAGTTGGAGCAGTCAACCTTGGAATAGTCAGGACTGGACTAACCCATTCCCAAGCTATGGAGAGGAATTCCTGCTGCCCCAGCTCCAGCAAACTTCCATCAGTGATACGCAAGCCGTACAAATTCTCGCTTTCTTTTTAAACGAGTCCACAAGCACATGAAGCGAAGGTGTGTGAAAATAGACAGAGAGCCTTATGCCCATCTGAGCAGTGACTGCTTGACTCATTTTTTTTTTTTTTGGACTGCTTGTTGGCAACTCTCTTGCCTTAATAGTCTGGTCTTCCTTGTTTCTATGGTACTGAGGCGAGGGAGAAGACTGTGGCCGCTACTTAACCAAAGATTCAACAAGAACCTCTTGACAGGTCACCATGGGTGCTCCGACAGCATGTCAAGCGATGTCCCTCCCTCTGAATAACTACACATACTACTACCTTGAAAATCATTACCATCTAGCCTCAAGAATGGGAACTAAAACTACAAAGATCTGTGGTGACGGATTATTTGTAATGCACAGGATTGCAAGGCCTTCTTACCAAACCCTTCAGAGGCAGAGGAAGGTTAAGCCATAAGGAGTTTCACCAATTTCCTTTACCCTTCTGCTCTGTTTTCACTATAAACCCCAGTTTGTTTCTTATTTGTTTGTTGTTGTTGTTGTTTGTTTGTTCATTTTGTTTTGTTTTGCTTCTTTACATTTCTGGAGGGATTTTATTGGGAGGTTGTAGTTTGCATCAACTTCCTTTTTTTGGGGGGGCGGGCATCACTGCCCTCTGGTGGTGGGAGTAGGAGGCCCAGCCTTTGCTCCTGGGAGCCGGAATTGAACCTCCAACCCAGTGGGCCGCAGTCCCGCGCACAACCACTACGCCACCGGGGCTCAGCCCTCAACTTCTTTTTTTAAAAAAAATCATTTTATTAGGGCTAAGCCCTGGTGGCGTAGTGGTTGTGTGCGGGACTGGGGCCCACTGAGTTGGAGGTTCAAATCCAGCAGCAAGCAAGGGGCTCATACAACTCTATTTTTTTTTGGGGGGGGGGGGGATCACTACTCTCCGGCAGTGGGAGTAGGAGGCCCAGCCCCACTGCTGGAATTGAACCTCCATCCCAGTGGGCCACAGTCCCGCGCACAACCACTACGCCACCGGGGCTCACACAACTCTTATAGCAATTCTTGCTTTTTATTTGTATTGTGCTATTTTGTGTTTTGCTGCATTATGGTAATAACAGTATCAATGTAACTGGTTGACTTCTACAAGCCGAGCGCTCACTCAAGGTTTCCTTCAAATATTCATACAAATCAATAAAAGACATCCATCTTACCTCAAATTTTAAAAAGAAGGAAGAAAGAGAGAAAAGACCAAAGTAGAAAGCAAATATTTTGAGAATGATGAGGGCAACAAAAGTACAAATGCGCTTGAAATACAGTGGATGGTCCAGATGATACAATAAATACATCTTATCACCCCTAAAAAAAAGAAAGAAAGAAGTACAATGGATGGATGGTGATAAGAGTTGTATGAGCCCCAATAAAATGATTTTTAAAAGTTAGTAATGTATTAAAAAGAATGGTAGCGATTGTACAATTATGCTTGATCTGAGGGCACTATGCATTGTAATAATATCTGTAGGAGCCCCTAATAAAATGTTCTAACATTTTTTAAAAAGAAAGAAAAGACCATAGTGTGGCTGCACGACATGGAAGGAGCTGGACACCAGTGTGCTGAGTGCAGTGAGTCCTTTACAGAAGGACAAAGACACCTGAATGAACCCACGACTGTAAGGAAAAACAATGATCAAGCGAATCGTAAAGACCATTTCCCGAACATAGAGATAGAGAACCTAATTACTGGCCTTGAACCATCCATCACTCCCTTATGTGCACTGGATAAGACCCACCTGGAAAGAGAAGCCCTCCCATCAGCTGGGGTCACTCCTTCAAGAAAGGGGGAAAGGCAGGAGGCATCCACTTGATGCCACGCAACAGTGAGGCCAGCCTGGCACCAATCAACAGGCCCTGAGAGGAGAAGTTGAGTGGAAAGTCAATTTAAGACTCAGGGAGGACGGCAGCTGGATTTCAGAGGAGGCCTTTCTACTTCTGTTAGTGAATAACGGGGAGGACCAACCTCACATCAGGAAGAGACACTCAACACCAATTGTACAAAACCCCAGAGGAGAAGAAATTCAATAGTGTGTTCCTGCATAGATACTTTTGAACGTGTGTCCCATGACCCTAGACTCTAACCTTATGTGGAAGGGGGCACCCCCCCCCCCAATAGGCCGTGCCAGAACTCCACAGGGAAACCACACTGAATGAACTGGGCCCTACCCCAGCTACAGGCCCGACCTGTAGCCCTTGGACATAAAACTGAAATTCCCTGAGGAAAGAAGAGACCAACAACGGCCACACAAGACTGTGGATGTGGTGGTCGTTGGATGTTGGTTAGGGCCCCTGGCTTAGCAGGCATACAATGACAGGAGACCCAGGACCTTCATACATTTGCCCTCTGAATGGCCTCCTTACATTAATATGACATGTATTCATCTTATTGGCAAGGATTTGCTCTTATAAGAAATGTTATAGGAAATTTTCCCCTGGCATCAAATTTTGATGTTGTCAATGGAATCACCTTCTACCCCAGGTAGATGATTGCTAATAGTTTTTTTCTCATAAAATGATCATAAAACTGCTAAAGTAAACCAGAGTCATACATAACCCAAGGGCACATGGGTAGATTTGGGGCTTCCACTTAATTCTGGCCCCAATCTAAGAATAATTTTTATGACGTGGCTTTGCTTGACACTTGTCTTCATGAAGCAGTCACTGGAGATATGCAATGAGGCTGAATGCAGGAAGACCACAGGCCAGTGGGTGGAAAGTCTTGTGGATCCAGTGGCGGTGGAAGCATCTCAGGGCTGGCGTGGGTCTCCACATGGTTCCTCCAGCTCCAGAGCTCTGGCTCCATCAGTGTGTCTCCATGTGGCTTGTCGACAGGAATGTCAACCCAGGAGAGTGTGTGCCCTGCCTCCAGGGAGGAAGATAGGAGTTCCCAGAATCCTCAGAAGGTCAAATCCACACTGAGGTCTCATGGGCTATGAGTTGATTGGACAGGCTAGACCCCACCCCTTTGTTCAAGTTGACAGGAGATTGCGTACCTGCCACAATACAATCATGACGTTACCTTTTGATCTAATTGTGACGGTTTGGGTTTTTCTTCACATTGAATTATAATCCACACTGAAGGCTGCAATCCGGGATGTTCCCGGACGTGCTTCAAGTCTTCCTCACTTGCAGCGGCGAGCAAGGTTGCGTCATCGGATGCCACATTCCTGTTCACATCATCCAGATTTTCGGATGATGTGCTCAGCATACAGACTGAACGAGCGTGGTGAGAGGATGAAACCCTGACACACGCCGTTCCTGAGGTCAAACCATGCAGTCTGCCTTCCTTCTCTTCTAGTCACTTCCTCTTGGCCCATGTGCACATTCTGTATGAGCCCAATGGCGTTCCCATTCATCCCAGTGCTATCTACCTGGTGGCAGAGTGCAGGGGTCCTATTCTGAAAGAGTGGAAGATAGTTGATACTGCAAGACAGCCATCTCAGCCACACCTACAAAGTGTTGTTCAGTGGGGACAGAGCAGGTGACCACACACAAGAAGTCATTAGACCACCTCTTGAGTGACTTTCCATATTTAAAAACAGGACACCCAGAAGCGCTCGCTTGCTTGAAGACCACCTGATGAAGAAACTTTCACGTATTGGTCACACAATTCAGGGACTCCTTTTGTAAGGTCATCTGTGATGCTCACCACTGCTTTTTCCAAGAGACAGAAAGTCTGAGTTTATGGAAGTCATGTTTACTGACCCTGCTAAGCAAAGAAAAAACAGAAATAAATAAGAGCTTTACTTCTCGGCACTTCGTGTGGTGGGAGAAACAATTAAACTGGGGAATAAATCACATGGGAGCAGGGAAGCTTAGGAAGATTGCTCTAGTGTCTGTGTTAAGAGCAGACCAATGAAATCCATTCTATGCCCAGATGAGCACAGTACACTTTGAACAGCTTTCAGCTTCATTAGACAGACTGAATGAGGATTCAGTCTTTGCAGCCAAGCACTATGGTAGAGGTAAGGGTACCTTATATACTTGTGTATGAGCTGAGTTTTTCAGCACATTTTTAGTGCAGTTTTTGTGGTAAAATCACGTGCCTTCCCTGATATTTGGGTTGGCTTGTACACGAGTATACAAGAAATCTGCGAGAATCATCTCCGTTTTACAGAGGAAGATTCTGAGACTCAGGAAGTTTCCAAGGTCAAGTACCTAGTAAGTGATGAGGCGGCCTCATTCAACCCCAGCTCTTCTTTCCTGGGCAAAATAAAAGCTTATCCACAAAAAATAAATGTTAACTCGAAAAAGTCTATGGAATCTGCTTTCACAAAATATTTACAGTTTCTTCTAGCATATGTACATCCAAATGCATTCAATCTCTAAATTGCACGACTTTTTATAAATGCCGGTGCGATGAAGTGCTAGAGTGTGCAGTGCAGAAAGATGATCCGTGTGGGATGAAGGACAGTGGGACATGGCTCAGAGCTAGAATGAGCTTGGACGCTCCAGCAGCGCTTGTGTGGGCCTGGATGGAAAATAGAGGGGGATGCATTCTGTCTATGGCAGCGGTTCTCAACCTGTGGGTCTCGACCCCTTTGGGGTCCAACAACCCTTTCACAGGGGTCGCCTAAGACCATCGGAAAACACCTATTTCCAATTGTCTTAGGAACCGAGACACTGCTCCTCTATCTGTCTCCAGGCGGGTCTACCCACACGCAGATATGCCCACATACATGTACCCTGTGTGAAGACTGTTACCCATGCCACACCATGCTTCAAGACACAATTTCATTTGTCATTAGGAATAAATATTTCATAACACATGATGACATACTGTTTCTGTGATTCCTCACTATGCTTTCATGATGTTCCATTTGTAACAATGGAAATACATCCTGTCTATCAGATATTGACATGATGATTCATAACAGTAGCAAAATGACAGTGGTGAAGTAGCAAGGAATAATGTTATAGTTGGGGGTAGGCGGTCACCACATCCTGAGGAACTGCATGAAAGGGTGGCAGGTCGTGATGTTGAGAAGATTGAGAACCGCTGGTCTACGGGGAGGGACCACGAGGCGTCTTCGTGGGACAACCCTGAGACAGAGAGGGAACTTGCAGGGAAGAGGGTGACCTGGAAAGCTTAGGGGTTCCCTAAGTTACAGGCGATGGTAAGACGGAGCAGGATGGACTCCTTAGTGTTTCATTTTGCCCTTTAAGTGGACTGTGGTCCTGCCCCTCCCTGCTTCCCAGGAAAAATTATACCCTAGCACTTTTAAGACAACCCCTCTTCATTCAAGGTGGTCCTATTACATATCTGGAGACATTATTATTTTCCCTTCGTAGGGACGGAAGCTATACCAAGTGACAGACACACAATCCCTGTTCCAGCAAAGCTTCCAGTGTGGTAGGAATACAAGCAAAGTCAGACGACAGAAGGGGGCAAAATTAGCCCGAAATCACCCCTCACGGTTCCTTCTGGATGCCAACGTGTTTACAGCAAATGCCATGACCAACTCATTCATATGGGAGAGAGAACGAGGCAAGGCAAGGTGGTCCCCAGTTAAAGAAGGTCCCTGAATCCCTGCAGTCAACCCAGGAGGCTTCTGAGAAAGGGATTGAGGGATTCCTCCAGAGGAGCTCTAGGGCTCCAGCCCCCCTTCCCATCTATGAGCCCTGAAGGGGGGCTAGCCAAAGGAATGGGTAGGAGGTGCTATGAAGGTCAGGCAGGACCCTGTAGGCTGGCCCCAGGCCAGCGGAAAAGGCCATTGTCTGAGCTGCTTTCTCTGACTTCCTGCCCTCAAACCTCCGCGCTGCCCAGCCCCTGCCCAGCGTGCACTCAACCACGCCAGCCCGGGGTGGCCGGAGGGACTGCTCACCGGAGGCAATGCCCCAGGCGTCCCTAAAGAGGGGCAGGAGATCGCTCAGAGGAGCACCCAACTCCAAGTACAAAGCCGTGCAGCTCTTTGACACTGTCTTCAGGCAGGGAGTTCCGGGGGGGGGG
>PVJH01017935.1:0-46422 GCA_004026705.1 Nesogale talazaci
AAACAAACCCACCACACGCACTGACCGTGTGACAAGGTTGTCTCAACTACCACTTTTTCCTGTCCCTGTTTGCTACTCCCACAGCGTAACCTCATGCCTACCCCCACCCTCAGTCCCCTCTTGAACTTGGGTCCTATTATCATTACTAAGGCCTGCCGACGCCCTATGGCCCGTGCACTAGGAATCTTAGTAAGCTGAACCGTCACAGACAGCTGCTGGGCCTTAGAAAAGGCGCCCGTAGCGCTGTGGCCTAAACTGACCACAAGGGCAGTGGCTCGAACCTACCAGCGGTTCTGTGGGACAAAGAGGAGGCTGTCCACTCCAGTGAAGAGTCCGAGTCTTGGATATTGGAAGGGACAGCTCTTCCCTGTGCTAAGGAGTGGCTGGGAAGCAGCACGGACACTCGGTGGCAGCAGACACACCCAGATCTACAATGAAGGCGCGTGAGAGCCGGCCCTCGCTGACAGTGCCTGGCGCTCTGCGTCGCTGCGCTCTGCGGTTGGCTGCTTTAATATGAGAGGTAACCCTACACCAGCTGCTGAGGCTCAGTCTGTGTCTAACTCTGCAACAGCTGCACACCGGGGCGGCCTGCTCCCTTGGCCAAGGCTGCTTGGTCTGCCAAGGGCACTGCTGGCGAGGACCCTCCAGCAGGGGGTCTGGTTCTCCTGTGAAACAGGTGTTAAAGCACCTGCTGCTGACAGGCCGGCAATTCAAACCCGTGAGTCCCTCCGGGGAAGAAAACAGAGGCTGCCGGTCCCTTAGAGACGCCGTCTGGGAAGCCCTATGGGACAGTCCTACGCTGTCCTGCTGAAACAGACTCCGTGGCAGTGGGTTTGGTTGTGATTGTGTGTGTGTGTTGGGGGTGGGGGTGGGGTGGCGCCAGAAGGACATTTCCCAGCCCGCACTCCCGCCTCCGAGGATGGCCGCGGCATACCTGATAGTCTGAGGTCATGATGAGGCCCCCTGAGGTAGTGGTCGGAGGGACGACTCGGACTTTCTTCAGGGGGGGGCCCTGTGCGTGGCTGCTGTCCTGGTTCCCCGGGTGGCCCGTCCCGTTCGTGTGGTTATTGCCGGGCTGCTGCTGCTGGTTCTTCTCAATTGGTCCAACAGAACAAAGCTCAGCTCAGACAGAGCCCAGGACACACCCGCCCAGGAGGCCCGGGGTGGACGGGACCGGCTCCGGGCTGGCATCCTGGGGTGGAGGAGGGCACCGTGCTGTGGAGGGGTTTTGACACTTACTTTGTCTCCTTTGTCATCTGGCTCTTCTTCTGTTAGAAACTCGCGTTTGGGGTAAGGAATCTGGCAGCCGGCAAAGACGCTGCCCAAGAGAGAGGGGACGGTGTCTGGTGTACTGGTCGCCGCAGCTTCATGGTGCCATTTTCATGGTACCTGCCAAGCCTGCCGCCACCTCTCTCTGCACCAGGGCTGCCTTCCTCCACGCCACTGCCCCCCAGACCCCTTCCCTCTGTGGGGCCCACCCAGCAGAGCTCTCGCTGCCTGGACAACCCGGGCTTCCCCACCCACGGCCCACAGTGGGCACCAGATCTGGGCACCACCAGTGGACGTCTCCCAGAAGCACAAGGTCGATGGGCAGGTCCCCAACCCTAGGCCCGCTTAGGCGGCAGTCAGGACAGGGGGGCCCTCAGAGGGTTCCGTCAAGAGGGAGGGCAGCCGCTGTGGGTAGGGAGTGAGCGAGTGAGTGACTGTCACTTACTCCGACGTTGGAAGCGGGTCTTCTAAGAAGTAAGGGTCCTGCATTGCCTGCTCCGAGGTAATCCGCTTTACTGGGTCCATGGTGAGCAGCTTCTGCAGCTGAAACCACAAATCAATAAACAGTGGCCTGAGTTCCACCGCTGCTCGCCCTGCACGCACACCGTGGTGGGGGTGGTTCATGACCAGCAGTTTCTTTTCCCCATACAAGGACCAGGGTCCAAGCAACGCAGACCCCACACTTTGGCAGTTTCACTGCTCGCCTTCCTCCAGGCCCTCAGATGCAGTGCTTCTCCCCCGCCCCGGCACCAGGGAGCCTGGTGTGCATTCATTCCCTGTGCTGTGCACCCACTGCGGCGTGGGCCGCCCCCAGTTCTGTGTGGCTGTTTGGGTTAGCCCTCGTGGCCGTGTGGGCTGTGGTTTGAGGTCACAACATGTGGGGATAAAGTACTGCTCCGTCCATGCAGTGGTTTTGGTTATGACAGAGTACACTACAGCATTTTGTCTAAGGTGTGGTCTGAGAGGTACTGGCTGTCCCTAGGTGAGGAATAAGACCCGCTCCTGCATCTCAAGGCACCTGGAGGACAGTGGGACAGAGCGGTGGCTCCCTCCCCAGAGGCAAAGCCGGGGTGGAGCAGGCACAGGGACTGCTTCGCAGGCTCACTCGAGGGTCTCTCTGAGGGCAGGTTCACAGAAGCAGGGCCCGGGGTCTAAGCAGAGACAGCACAGTGTGATCGTTCCTGTGCCAGCAGCAATCAAGACCCACCTCCTTGGTCAAGGGCCCCGTCCTTTAACCTTCCCCGCTCCAGTGACCAGGACCAAGGATTCAAAGGGTGAGCACCCGGGTCAGCTCTCCTTCATCACTGGCCCAGCAGAACCCATTCAAATTGGCCCCGACCCGGCTTGACGGGCTCAAGATGGGCTTTCTCCCCATGAAGAGTCAGTCTGGGAACCCAGAGGGGCGGGAGGGAGTCCCGGTGCTGGAGGCCCGGCATGCATGTCGGCACCGAATGACGGCGGTGAGTCGGTCTGTGTGCTGGCTTTTGGTAACTGATGGGAACCAGGTCTCTTAGGACGTGCTCTCCGCGCATGACTGAGGAAAGCTGCTGCCCCGGCTGAGTGCCCCCTCTCCCCCCACTTCCAGAGCACTGCTAACCGGGCCCGGTGGCTGGAGGCTGGCCTGCCTCACGGGCTCTTACCAGATGGAAGGCCTTGCTGTCCGGCTTCACTTTATGCTTCTCCATGTACTTGACAAGGCTGCAGTTGGTGTACCTGGAAGAGAAACCCCAAGCAGGACTATTTGGGACATAACTGATATACAACGTGCATTGAGAATGGTCAGCGACGTGACTTTGTCTTTCACCGAGTGCCCCTAAGCCCTCATCTCGAGGGCGGTGGCTGATTGAACGCAGGAGATGGTCAGGAAAAGCATCCAGGCATAGAAAGGTGGTTTTTCCAGAGGGAATCGGCTTTGATCATGGCCTTGTTCCACAGAGAAGGATCAAAAGCTTCAAGTGACCTTACAGCAGCCGGTCTAGCACAGGACTGGGCAGCGGCCCCCACGCCCCCTGTCCCGGGTGCCCCTCGTGAAGAAGCCAGACCTCTATTTTGCCCGGTGAACTCACTGACAATTACGGCCCCTCCAAGGTGGCCACAGTGCGCACCTTCTTCCTGGCTCTCACGTCACCCCTAACACGGAGGCCGCAGGTGCGAGCAGACAAGCCAGCTCACTCACTGACTGGACTAGAAGTCTGGTCTGCAGCGCTCAGTTAAGGACCTCAGAAAAGCAAAACGGAAACGAGAATGACCTACTTTCTCCCAAACTTACGTATTTCTTCTGAAATCTTTCATTAATGTTGAATGTTCGGGCATCTTTTTTATATCTTCCCAATCTTTATCTGTGAAATACAGCGATAAGTGTTGATGGCGCCGGCTTGCTGCTCTCGCACTGCTCCGCGCTCACCTCCCTCCACGCCCGGGCAGGACCCCGCGCTGCCTACGTGCTCGGCCACCACACCGCCCACCTGAACCCCACACCCACCCGAGACCCGGGGGCTTGGTCCTGCTGCTCTTGGCCTTTTCATGGCCCGAGGTCTACCGTGGACACTGTTTATTCCCAGACGCCTCGCTTGCTGGAGGCGGAGGGGAAGGTTACACGTATATGGTGGCAGGATTTCCAACGCCAGCCTTTCCCAGACCTTCCTGGGTGCTCGGCAGCCGGTCCTCCCTTTTGGCCCCTGTCCCTTCTGCGCTCAGCAGGGGCGCCAGTGGTCACAGGGTCTGAAGCAGGCAGTGTGGGCATCACCTGGACGTCCCACGTCCATGTCAGGGGCTGCCTTGGTTTGTCTTAGGAACGCGTTTAAGAAGCACCCCGCTTCCTGGCCTGGGGGCCGCTCATGGGCAAGGCTGCCTGTCCTGGCTGGTTGCTGGGGGCCGGGGAGTTTAACTGGCCTGAGGTCACTTATGGACACCGCCCAGAGGCTGGGCTCACTCTGCCAGCCTGTGGCCCTCTGACAGGTGGCCCCTCGGAGCTGTGGTAAGCAGCTCACAGACACCCTGGTGGACATACTGGCTACCTACAGCCACAGAGGGTGCAGAGCCACCAAGGGGCCCGCACACAGACCCTCCCCGACCAAGGCTGTCCGTGCTGTCTATGCCTAGCTCCAGGGCGTGAGCTCTTCATGACCTGGTACAGGACGGGCTTCCTCGGAGGGAGACGCAGGCCTGGTGACTGCTGGACCACAGGCGGGTTCCCTGACTACAGTCCCTGTCCCTTCCTCCGGAGACCTGTCTAAAGTGGGACCCCAAGTCACTGTGGCCAAGGGCTTCTTCCAGGGTTCCAGTCATTAGCATCCGCTCTAAAGCCTGTGCTTGGCAGCCAAGGTTCACACACACACACCACACACACACACGGCCACTCGACTGAAGAGGGGTCTCCCACCCGGCCTGGCTCCTGCTTTAGGGCTCTGGAGGCACGGCCACATCAGTGGGGGGCAAACTCCTCAAACAAGGTGGGTCCGCTCCACTGGTTCTGCCCACCAGCTGAGCCTAGGGTTCCATGCACCTTCAGGGGCTGCATGACTGACCCCCAGCCCGAAGGAGCACAGCCGGTGCTGGCTGGCCCTAGCCCGCAACAGACATCCCCTATGGGAACGTCTCCTGAAGGGACCGCCCTGCTGGGAGGCGACTTCCAGCAGCAGCAGGCCCCTGACCGGCCAGCAGGGCTGAGATGGGCAAAGTTTCAGCCCCCTGGCCCCAGGCCACTCTGACTGGATGAGGGCAGCAAGGCCCTGATTGGGGCGGGGGGGCGGGGGGGGGCAGCCTGATGGACTGCCCCACTGGTGTCCCCGGGAGCAGGACTGGTCAGGATGTGATGCCCTCTGCTTTGGCCTGGGGCGGAAAGCTGGAGCTGCGGCCCGCAGAGGTGCCTGCTGCCAACAGCCCCGGCTCTGCTCCGGAGCCCGAGCAAGAGAGTGTGTCTGCAGCCAGAGCCCCACAAATTATATTGAAAAAGAAAAAACAAGAGAAACAAGGAAAAGCAACTTTTAAACATATACATGGCAAATATTTTATCATTTCAGACTGTAAGCAACCAAAGGAAAAAAGAAAAAAAACCAACACAAAATAAGGCAAAAAAGTCAGGAACCCACGGGTGTCTTGCTGCTAACGCATGAACCCCAGACTGGGCACGTTTCGTGACCTCTGCCCAGGCATGAATAGAAAGAGCTGGCTGCCTAGTTCCAACAATAGCGACTTAAAGAAACAAAACAGAAACGGAGCAAAGGGAATGAGTACCTGCAGGGAATCCCATTACATTGAATATCCTGTCCAGCTGGTCATGGTGATAGGGGTTACTAGTTTTGATGTCCTCTTGTCGACAGTGAAATATTGGCTCTGACGTTAGCAGTTCTGCAAATATACACCCTATAGCCCAAATATCTTCAAAATAAAAAAAAAAATAAAAGAAATAAAAAGAAAAAATAAAAGATAAAAGGGGGAGAGGGAAACAGAAAAAAGAAAGGAGGAAAATAAAGTGGTTCTTTCCAAAAGAAAGTGCATTTTTTCAAATAATTTTGGTGGGGAGTGTTTTCCCCCCTTACGTTCTCCCTCTTTTGTTTTCCTAACAGGGCACATCACAACTACACAGTCATCATGGGACGGTGCCATTCATAGACACACACCACCTCCCCACCCTCAGGGTCCTCCCTCCAGTCCTTGCTCTGTCCCCCCCACTCCCACCCCCACTCCCAGGGGTTTGCTTCCTCTGTGTCCACGTCAAACCAAAGAGCCGGGGCTTCCAATGCCCACGTGACCCCACGGCTCTGAACACTGGGACCCCAAACAGAACAAATGTACGTTCAAACCACCAGTCAGCGCACACATGGGGGCGCTGTCCTCTGTGACAGGCCAGGGCCAGCCTGAGTGCACAGGTCTCTGTCAGTGTAGGTACGAATTTAAAAAACCAGGTCTGGCGTGGGGTTCCCCAAGGTGCAGATGGCTACCAGTTCACAGGGGTTCTTTACAGATGGCAGGGCAGAGGATGCATTACATTCACCCGGGGACACCGCTTCCTCTCTGCCGCATCGGAATGCGCAGCAAAGGAAAAGTTGACTATCAGCTTAGCCGAAAACCTACCGTTTCTGCCCCTGAGGCAGCACAGCTTAGGGCCCCAGACAAAGGGCAGGCAGGTGGGTGTAAGTGATAGTGGTTCCTGGCAGGTTTAACTGAGACTCACGGAAGGCTGCGTGGCCACAGGGGGACACATCACAAAGAAAATGGAACGCCACATCGCTGAGCGTTCCTACACGCCACAGGTGGAGCGCGTGGGCTTCATACAATGCACTGCTACAGTCGCACTTTAAAGGAACGTGGGAATCATCAATTTGGTTACAGGTGACCCTCTTTGATTACTGGCAGCAGACATTCCTTTTAAAGCATGATGTATGTCTCCATTGGCCCAAATCTCACCCCCGCCCCCCCACCCCCACCAGAAGAATCTGCTAAAGAAACAAGTGTGTCTTCACTCCACTTTCCGTGCAGCTGCTGGAGGGAGACTGACCCTCTGATCACCGGAACTAAAATTAGCAGCTTGGCAAGGACTTAAAACTGTCACAACCTGCTCAGGCTAGCTCTGAAAGCTCCTTGTATCCCCTCCCCCACCCCCAAAGCAAGAAAAGAAAACACAGTCCCGGGGAAAGAGGGGTGGAAAGATCAGGAAGTTAGTCCACAAATGTTTGGCAGTTTCCTCATATATAAAAGCTTTGGGGAGACCCTTGAGTAGTTCGTAAAGGCATGTTGCTTTCCAAATAAAATTTTAGTCAAGAAAGTGGGCAAAGAATGGTGTGTGGGAGAGGTGGCTTACAGGTCAGTAAGGCACCTGTAAGATGTGGGTGGACGCTAGCCTGTCAATCAAGTCGCAGTTTGGTGACCTCTCTTGGAGGTGCCACTGAGATAAATGACTTCCAGGAGGTGCCCCACCCCACGCTTCTGTCTTCATCTTCTTGCAGGTGAGCCTCACTGACACCCGCAAGAGCCTTGGGATGCCTCCACCGCCTCTGGATCCCCAAGACTCTGCATCCACCGGACTGGGGTCTTCCTGCCTTCTCCACCAGTGCACGTGGCTACGGGAATCTGAAGGGGGGCTTGGCAGGACCTGGATGTATGGACTGGTCTGGGGTGTTTTCTGATATGTAACGACTCCTTGATACAAAGCTCTCCCTTAGACACGAGTGTCTCTGGATGGGCCTCTCTGCTCAATCCAGCTGAACACAAACGCGCCTGTACTAACTCAGCCCTGCCACCCCTCCCCCCGGCACCCTCTTGACGTCTCCTTCTGAGGCTCACTTCCATCCAGCCTTGCCCCTTCACAATCTTGTGCCACGCATTGGTCACTGACTTTGAGTTGGCTTGAACAGACAAAATTTCTAATTCTGCGCTAACCTCCCTGGCGGCAATCCCGAGTGTGGCTCGGGGTCAATTTTCACGGTCAGAAAAGTAATTTATGATTTTGTGTTTCACACTTTATCCGACCTGGGATGTCTACTAGACGCTGTGTGGACAGATTTAAGCCAGGCCTACAATATAAAACAACAGCTTTTATGCAAAACAATGTATCGCTTTGGGTACAAAATTCCTGAGCTCACCAGACCACCAGGGAGGTTCCGTCTCTGCACCGCGCTCTTGTCATCAGCAGCATCAGCGCTTCCTCCCTCCCCGCTCACCTACGTGCCCAGCTTCTGCTGGAAGACTCCGAGTCTATAAATACAAAGTCTCTCAAATCTCTTAAAGTCTCGCCTACCGTCCACTTCTCCGTGTCACACAACCACTGAACTCACAGGAGAAGGAAGGACAGCTGGTGCTGGGGACCCGGGAAGCCTGGTGTAGCCGAGGGGCCAGTGCTGCGCTAATCGTCCCAGCCAGTAGTGCAGAGACGCCTCGGGCTGTTCTGCTGAGCCCTACAGAATTGCTGTGGATCAGAACCACCTCGAGGGCAGTGGGCTTGGTCGGTCCTGGGGTAGGGAGGAGTTGGGTGTGTGAACAGAAGGGGCACCGATGGTGACTTTCCAGATGTGGGAGCACGCACTCTCGTGGGAGCTCAGATCCTGGAGGCCATGCCTGGCCAGACAGGCCACCAGCCCCGAGAAGGCAGCCAGACAACACATCTCGGCCCGTCAGACCACGCACGCGCCAGGCAGGAACTTGCCCTGCAGGCTGTCGCCGGCCCTGTGGCTGCTCTCTCTGGGCTCAGGAGGCACCCACACATCACAATGGTCCCCATAGAACAGAGGCGCCCTGGGCAGAGAGGAGCTCATGAAGGCAGTGCCGGCGATGGCGGGAATCCCTCTCAGTCACCTGTCAGGTTCAGGTGGCCGGCGGCGGCGGTGGCAGCAGCTAGAGGAGGTGCTCTCCACCCACCTGGGAGCCTGGGCAGTCTCATGGCAGAAAACACCGCTTTCAGAGACCCAGCTCACTGTCCTCCAGTCGGTGCCCACTCGCGGCGACCCCTCAGGATAGGCTAGAACTGCCCCTGCTGGGTTTCAGAGACTGCCACTCTTTACCAGGGCACACAGCCGTGTCTTCCTCCCTCAGGGCAGCCGCCAAGGTGCAGCGTTAGGCTGAGTTCCGGGAGAGGCGATATTTAGACTCAGGCCGTGGGTGGAAGGCAGTGTAAGAAGCCATGCCGAAGGTTCTTCTGAAACTGGAAGACAGGCCCAAGTGCCTGAGGGCCCGGCCCACAGCGGGAGGCAGATGTGTCCTGTAGCATGCTGGGAAGAAACATCTGCCACTCCTCCCCACCGGCCATTTCCAAAGGCAAATTTGGAGAGACTCTTCCTCAGAGGCTTCCTCCCCCAAGAACTGCACTGCTGCACCCAGCTGGACATGCTGGCACTTACAGCCCAGGAGTGATCTGTGTGCACTGAGCCCTGAGTAGGCTGCCCACGGTAACCTCCCTACCAAATGCCAAGAATCAACCAAGAGCCATGAGTGGTTCCTGTGCCCAAGGCCCAGGGAAAAGTGAGAGCCAGGTAGGTTACAAGAAGGCCGACTGCCAAGAAGACCCCTCTGACGAGCTGGGTGCCTACGGCTGGCAGGCCAGAGAAGAGCTGCCCATGGCTGTCATGGGAACATGGTACTCCTGAGAATAAACCAGACCACAGGAGCAAGAGTTGTCCAGAATGCTCTGTCCTGGGAGACCAGCTTCACACCAAACAGGCCACGCACAGAGCCTGGCAGCCTGACTCAAACAACGAAGAAGCCTCAAGAGAGGCTCCAGAGAGGCACACAGGGCAGTGAGTGAGTCTGCCGGGACCGGGAGTAGAAGTGGCGCGAGGAGGACACCAGGCCCACAGTCCCCTGCAGGCCTGGAACAGAACTCGCCCAGGTCTAGCGGGGGAATAGCAGCCCTGGAGAGTCTACACACGGGTCGGCCATGGAGCCCACACAGGCACACTTGCTCAAGGCCAAGGTTCAGAGAGAGTGAGGACAGAAGGAGAGGGTGGGGGAAGGGTATTATATCGAGGGGACTGCAAGGAAGGCGATGAGACAAAATGTGTGTGGAGAACTGACCAGAGAGTTGGCCTGCTCTGTAAGCCTTCCCCCATATTCATTCATTCATTCATTCATTCTCTCTCTCTCTCTCACACACACACAAGCACACACACACTCTCACACACACACACTCACTCACTCACTCACTCCTCAGCCATACCAGTGTTGGAAGACAATGGGATCATGGAAGTGCTGACAGAAGACTGCTTTGTGCCTAGAAGTTCCAAAGCAGGCACCTCAATTTCAGTTCAGCTGAAACGGACTTCAGAAACGTGGAGCCTGCACATGGGCCTCAGAGGTTGCTTTCCGTATGTCCCAATAGGTCCTGGCAAAAAAGCTCACGAGGCCGAACGGCTGCGGATGAGATGCGGAGGAGCGGGGGCAGCGCGATGGGCTTGGAGCCAGCCTGTGGAGGGAGCAGCCGAGGAGGACCCCCCTCCACATACAGCCGCACACAGCAGGCATAGTGGGAGAGAGCAGAGAGGGAAGGGCGGCGTGGAGATGGCAGCCACAGGTGCTGTGCCCTGGACGCTGCCCAGCCTCGTGGGCAGGGGGTGGCGTCACGTGTCCTGCAGGACTGCCGAGGTGGACAGAGCCCAGGCTGGGAGCCCAGCTCAGCACAACGCCGGCCTGGCACTCGGGAGGTCATGGAAAAGGGGGCGAAAGATCACCAGAGCCTCCCTCACCCTTCACAATGAGAGACATCGAAATCTCCAAAGTAGATGAAAAGCAACTAACCTACCAATTTTATTTCTTTCTGCCGTAAAGTTAAATTTTAGAACTTCATTTTAAGAGGAAAAATACTCATTAAAAAAGCACCTTCAGGGCTGAGCCCTGGTGGCGTAGTGGTGGTGCGCGGGACTGCGGCCCACTGGGACGGAGGTTCAATTCCAGCAGTGGGCTGGGCCTCCACTCCCACCACCGGAGAGCAGTGATGCCCCCCCCCCCCCAAAAAAAAAAGCACCTTCTAAGTCGTCCATTTTCCTTTGTAGGAAGAGAGGTGGGTTGGCAGCCCCCCTTGAGAAGGGAGGAGGCTAATGGTGCAGTGGGCTACTCCAGGGCTGCCAACGTCTGCAGTTCCCACCCAGCAGTCACTCCTCCGGACAGAGGCGAGGCTGTCGACCCCTGGAGAGGAAGAAACATCTTGGACACCCACTGGGCAGTCCTGCTCTCTCCTGCAGGGTCACTGTGCTCTGATGGCACCGGGGGTGAAGTGCTGGGTGGGTCTGAGCCCCCCAGGCACCCTATGGGAAGATGGGGCTGTCTGCTGCCATAGAGATGGAGCGGCCCCCATCCTGCCCCTGTGCATCAGAATCAACCCAATAGCAGCTTCGCCTGCTGTGTGTGCGCCTCAGACTGGTGTGCTCAAGCTGAGGCACTGGGGGAGTCTCTCTCACTGACTAATTCCCTGTCTGGCTACTGTGGCACAGCCGCTCAGCAGGCCTCAGCCGGTGCCGGGGCTGGGGCTGGGGGGTACTCACCTATCGCTTTGGTGTAATGTCTTGCTCCCAGCAGGAGCTCGGGGGCTCTGTACCAGAACGTGACGACCACGGGGTCCAAATCTGCTAAAGGCTTCAGAGGTGAATTAAAGAGGCGGGCAAAGCCCATGTCCGCTGCAAAATGAAAGGAGGCACGGTGAGTAACGGGCTCTCAGCACGCCGCCTACTGCTCCCTCCGCACCTGGGGGCACAGTGCTGACCTCCAAGTCGGACAGGGCTCGCTCACCGAAGGCCCCACTGGACAAGCAGCTGAGCGAGGGGTGCTCTTCCTATCACGTGGTCCCCGAGCAGCTCTGCGGCCTGAGGCCTCGGGCACCCTCCCTGCTACCCACCCCCCACCCTCCCACAGGTGACAGGGGTGGGTAAGCCGCAGGCCTGACCTTTGGGTTGGCCAGGGCCCTGAGATGCGGGACAGTTTATCTGTGAAGTTTTCATTTGTTTGTCTGAATCCAGGAGCTAGACCACCACTGACCCCGCTTAGGGTAGGTGAAGTTCACAAGTCTAATTTTGGAGAATTTTTTTTGAAACAGAAGACTTTGGAGGCCATCTACTGTTTTTGGAAGGGATGGGCAGAGAGGTTACAACTATGTCATGATTGGAGCAAGTCACAAAGAGCCTCTGGGAGCGCGAGCGGGAGCTGGGTGGACGCCAGGGTCGCCCTCAGCAGAATTTGACAGGGAGACTGCATCTGCCGCTGACCGTCCCAAGAGCACCAGCCCAGGCCTAGGACATTTGCTCAGCCGTGTTTTGGCATGTTGACTGGGAGCCACAACTCCTGAACAAACGTTTCCAGGCTCACTGCTCTCTAGGTGCATTTACATTGAAACACAGTAAACCTCAACAATGCAGGCTAACACAAAACCAGGGAAACGGGGTGATGAATTGAAAGGTCAGATTCCTGACACTGGTTTGGAGATGCATGTCTGGACGCGTCTCCTAGCCTGCCGTCATCGCTATCGTGCACATAAGTTTTCTTGTAGAAAAGAACCCAGTTTGGTCACTGAGGCCTGGCACGTCCGTCGTCTTCTATTTTGCCTACTTTGAGCTTCTCCTTGAACTTGGTGGTCCCATAGCGGACACCACGGGCCACTGCACAGAAACCGCAGTGGTGTCTCAAAGGCTCCCACAGCTCAAAGATGAGCAGGGTTCTATGATAAAATAGAGGCTCCAGCATTGCATCAGAAGTGATTTTGGGGGGTTTCGTTAGGGACGCTCAGGAAGGGCTGGTGCGCTGTACATGCACAGCAGGGGAAACTCATGTTCACATTCAATCTGGCCCCAGAAACCACGGTCAAACTCTGCCCCACCTCCACCTCTACCGTCTACACGTAGGTGACATTAGTGACACGTGTCCTTGGCCCCCACACAAAACCAACTAACTGCAGCGAGAGACACAACACGGGAATGATGGAGGCAGGTTAGAAATAACCCGTCTGGAGACAGCGGACTCTGAGTTCAGGGGTGGGGAGAGCTCTGCTCTGGGTGCGGCCTGGGCCTGCTGGGCTTTCATGAAGAGCAGGTGCTCTCCCCCTACCCAGGGGCCACCCAGGAGTCAGGGCCCGAGGTGGGGACATGGCCAGTCCAGGCCCAGGGCAGATGGCACACAAACCGGGACACTGTGCACCCCAGACATGGTTAGTGGGGAGGCAGAAACCACAGCCCGCCAGGCGGGCTGTCCCAAGGGTTGAGGTTCCTGAGAAACGTGAGGTGTAGCTTGTTGTCGGGCAGGACCAAGCTATGCTCACTGTGTGCACGCCCTTACGGATGGATGGCCTCCCTCGAGGAGCCCCACATGCATGGGTGCAGCCAGGACTGCGGGAGGTGGAAGGGAGATGCCGCCTGCAGGTGTGGTAAACCAGGGCTATGGCAGTACTTAGCAAAGATAGAACATACCAATTTTTACTCTTCCTCGCTCGGGACCTTCACCCATAACTAAAATATTAGCAGGTTTCTGTGGAGACAAAATAATGTGCTTTTTTCAATAGACAGCAATGGTTTCTCTGAAATAGACAACATGCCCACATAACGTAAGCTTATTTTACAAAACAGAGAAGGAAAAAGACACACACACACCTTTATGTATCCAAAATAAAGGAGACACTGGAATCATCAAAGCACTTCATTCATAAATATGCAAAGCACTTTGCTCATGAGTATGCAAAGCAGCAGGCCCCACTCTCTGTGAGCCTGCCCTTGGAGGAGCTGCGCACAGAGCTGCTCGGTGAGGCCTGAAAACGCTTCCAACTGTGACTTCAAGGAAACTAGGATATCTTTAGAGGTGATGTCACAGGAAGCAGCCAATGTGTCATTTTTGAAAGGAAAACCAAGAGACCAGGGTGGCAACTTTGTAGAAAGAAACACTTTGTAGAAGAAACCATATAACTACTTGTGAATGCTTCTGAGAACAAGTCTGCACACCAAGCAATAAATTCCCCTCTCCAAGTCCCCCAAGACACATGAAGCTTGTTTCCATCGTGGTAGTCATCCACAAATAAAAAGGGAGTTACAATGTAAGATGAAATTTTACTAAGTCGGTATTTAAAAAACTTTAAAATTGTCTATAAAGTTACAGGATGGGGCTGAGCCCCGGTAGCGGAAGTGGTTGAATGTGGAACTGCAGCCCGCGGGCTTGGCGGTTCAAATCCCACGGCGGCTGGGTAGTGCCCAGAACCATCAGAGGCAGTGATGCCCACAAAAAAAAAAAAAATTTACAGGATGACTAACGTCTGACAGCTGTTAGAGTGGTGTCTGATGGCACTATGGGTTGGGCATGGGGCTGCTAATCACCAGGTTGGTGGTTCAAGACCACCAGCTGCCCCTCGGAGTTAAGATAAGGCTGCTGGTGTCTGCCCCCAAGGGGTATCTACTTGACTGATGTAGAGGAGCTATCCCCTAAGAAAAGGGAGGACGAAGTGAATTTAAGTTTCCTTTGGGCAAACCAAGGATCCGTAAGCAAGGTGTCCTGGCGGTGCAGGGGTTCACCTCAGAGACCGACGGCTGGGGAGCGCCAGCACCAGGAAGAAGTGACCGAGCCCTGGAAGCCCCGAGGGGAGGCTTGCTCCACCCTCCGTCCGGGTCAGCATGAGTGGGACTCCACCGGGAGGCAGATGACCCACTCAGGGAGAGGGGATGGTTTTCAAGTGCTGCCTTAATGACACTGGTGGGTGACACCGGGCAGCACTTTGCCCAGTTGTGCTAAGGGTCACTATGGCTAACAACAGTAACAGACAATGGGTCTCTCCACGGGCCCCGTTGTTTGAGCACTCAACACCCAGCCTCCAGGCCTGTGACTTTTCTCCATGAATGCACGCTCCCTGAGAGGACATCTGAAGGCAGAAGCGCGGGCTGCTGAGAGGATGCACCTGGAGACCTGCCGCAGGCGCAGTCACTTCCACAGGGACAACTGCACGCCCTTTCCTCCTCCTCTGAGCTGGCCCTCTAGTAACAAAACCTACTGCCTTCTCAAAGGCCTCTCTCCTGGCTCGTCACGCACGCCGTCGTGACCCCCCATGGCCATGAAGAGTGGACACCAACTCACAGCAGTCCTACAGGACAGGTGTCCAGTTGCCCGCAACCGCTGCCCGAGGCCCTTTGTGAGCCCCAAAGGCTGCCCTTAAAGGAGCATCGTGCTCCAGGTGGACGCCCTCTAGACAGCTGCCGGGGGAAGGGTATTTTCGGCTTAAAAGTCATCTCAGGGCAACACTCTGGGGGGTTCGTCCCATCTTCACAGCTCCAGTGACGATGGAGTTCACAGCAATTTCGAAAACTGCCCCGCATCCCTCTGCTACCTTTTGATCCAGACTTCAAAAGGGAAATGTTCAGTACTGGCCGCCAGGCTCGGTTCCGCTTGTTCTCGCGGCCAAGGAGGCAGCTGTTACTGAGGGCAGGAGCCGCTGCCTTTCACAGCGCTGACGGACGGCTGGACGGACGGACGCTCCTCGCTTTGTGGGCTCCGTTACGATGGCTAGGCCTTGGATGGCGACGGGCACGCAGTCAGATGCCATGGAGGGGAGGAGAAGCACGGCACTTCTACGAGGCCAACCAGTGGGGTCTTCCATGACACCACGGCCCTGGGGTTGGAATGATCGGGAGGGCAAGGAGAGTGCATTGAACCACAGGGTGGGGAACAGTCTGAGAACTTGTACATGCCCTCAGCCACAGGATCGCAAAAGAATATACAGAACTCTGCTGGGAACACTCGCAGTGGCCTGTTGCCATGGTGACGTGAGTCTGACTCCAGAGCACAGTAACAGCACGCACACGCATCTCCAAGTGCAGTGCCACTTAGCAGGGCGGGAAGAGGCTTCGTTAGCAGAGGTCCCAGGTGCTCCACCTTTGACGGGGAGCCCAGTCTCACTGCTTTTCAGACGCTCTTTATTAGAGGAAAGATGCATGTGTCCGCGGGCTCTCTGCCAGGCCCTGGTCAAGGTCCCGGCGTCTGCACGTGTCACTGCACAGTCAGCACCGAGACGCCCCGTCTGCTGCCACGAAGGGTGAGCCCACGAGTGACAGGCTGGTGTGGGGCTGTGGGGTCCTTACCCTCCCCCGTCTCCCAGGGAAGAGCCGGGTTTGAGAAGACTCTGTACCACTGGCTACCGGCCCTGGGAACACCGATTTGGTTAACAGCAGGGACAGTGCATGGGTGTCACTTTAGGGTCCTTCTCTGCGGAGAGCTAAGGGCTGCGCACAGGCCGGGGAGGCAGAGGGAGAAGTGCAGCAGACCTGTCCCGGTAACTGCTGGAACTTCACTCTGGGGTGAAACCAGCTAGTCTATGTTCAGCCCGGTGCTTGGTCCAATGGGCCTCCCTGGTCAGCAGCAGGAGGGCGTCAGATGGAGCTCCCTTGGAAGCTGGCAGCAAGGGCTCCGGCAGGACAGACACGATGGCGGCAACCCATGCACAAACGTGCTGGAGACAGTGGACGCGTGGATCGTGATGAGAGCTGTAAGGGCCCCGGAAAATGATTTTTCTTAAAAAGCCACTCAGTGGTGACTCTGTCAGCTTAGTCATTGGTCATTGTATTTCTAACTGCTTGCACCTACTTTGATTAAAAGGGGATTTCAGGACAATCACAGAAAAATGCCATTCTCTGTAATTCTACTTTCCCACCAACTTTCTCCTCATACTTGGATGTGATATTCCCTAATAATATCTTCTGCATACGTGTGTAAATTTCTGCCACCCCCTCCCCACTTTATTATGATAAGAGCGTCTTCCCTCTCTATCAGACACAGCAGACACGGCAATAATAGCAAAGGTCGGCGGTGTCCCTGCAGGGAGGAGAGGAAGCCGGGAGCACAGGTCCGGCTGTCTCGGGGCAGGCCTGGCGAGGAGGAGCTTCGCGACCGACTTTTTGGAGCAACCATCCAGCTGCCAGTTGCTATCAGAGGATTCAGACCACGTGACAAGCGGGGCCGATGAACTGGGAGTTTCCCGGGAATGCAGACGGCCTGGCTGCAAAAGCAAGGAAAAGTCGCAGCACTGCTGGCATCCAGAACGCACCTGGCTGGAGCTGGCGGGGCCTTCCGAGAGCACCGGCCTGAGGCCTGGATGCAGCAGACTCCCTGGTCCTCGGAGATCAGGCTCAGAGACTCCCAGAAGCCAGCCCTGCCAGCCAACCCTTCTCCCTATCCTGCAGTTCCCTCCTGCTCAGGCCCCAGCCCCGCCCGAGGCCCTCTGAGGGAGGCACGCGGTGTGCACCCAGTGCCGACTACTCTCGTAGAGAAGGAGGGGAAGGGGTCCTGCCCCTAGGTCTCAGGTGATGACCTGCACTCACTGGCTGTCACTGTCAGGTGTGGGCTCCATCTCGTGGTGACCCCACTGCACGGTCCTGTCGTCCTCACCATCACTGCTGTGCTACTCTGTCTCCTGGATGGTCTTCCACTCACTCACGACTCCACACTGAGTCCCAGGCGCCCATCCAAGTGGAATCTGGACCAACCTGCACAGCACACAGGCCCAGTGCAGCCCAGATCCATCCAAACCTCAGGCCCGGTCCAGCAAAGTCTTAGGGTTTCCCTCCTTCGGCCGAGGGGAGAAAATGGTAACCTATAGTCCTCTACCGCTTGCTCGTGCACAGTCCATTATCCTCTAACCGCATTTTCCTGAAAAGCCCCCTGGGGTACCTGCGCCTTTGGGGCTCCTCCTAACTTCTCTCGTCAGCCTCTCTGCCGCCTGCCTGCACCCTGAGCTGTCCTCCACTTGACCTTCACCATGAGGCCTATTGGGCTTAATCGCAGCAATTTAACAGTGAGGAATTACTAAACTGAATGATGGTCAAACATGATGGTGGGACAAAAGGAAAGTAAAAGGAAATAGGAAAGAAGTAGGAGCCAAAGGACATTAATAGAAGACTAAATACAGGCATGTACATACATAGCTATCTATGCCAACAGGGAAATAGGTCTATGTACTTTTATCTAAATGTTAAGAATTAAGGTAGCGGATGGACATTGTGCCTTGACTCAAGTACCCCCTCAATTCAAGAACACTTTGTTCTAACAATCCAGCATTCTAAGATGCTCACTTTCCCAACACGATTGTTGAAGACAAAAAGGATGCATAAGCAAATGTGGTGAAGAAAGAGGATGGTGCCCGGTTATCAAAAGATAGTGTCTGGGGTCTTAAAGGCTTGAAGATAAACAAGCAGCCATCTAGCTGAGAAGAAACAAAGTCCACATGGAAGAAGCACACCAGCCTGTGTGATCATGAGGTGTGATGGGATCAGGAATCAGGCATCAAAGACTCAGAACAAAATCATACCCAATGTGAAAGGTGTGGGGTATGTGCAGAGTGGAGACCCAAAGCCCATCTATAGACAATTGGACATCTCCTTAAATAAGGGTCACAGGTAAAGATGATCCAGTGAGGATGCAGTATAGCATTGCTGAAATATACAACTTTCCTCTAGTTCCTTAATGTTTCCTCCCTGTACCCCACCCCCATTATGACCTCAATTCTACCTAACACATCAAACTAGACCAGAACATGCACACAACTACAGAAAAGAGTCCGAAACACAGGAAGATAGATAAACCCCTCAGGGCCAACAATGAGAACAGAGATACCAGGAGGATCAAGGAAAAGAAGGGGGAGAAAAGGGAAATCGAAGAGAAGAATCAACATACAATCCCCTGGGGGGTGGGGTGGTGAACAACATAAAAGTGACATGTAAGATATGAAAACAATAATCTGCAACATCTAAGGGTTCAAGAGGAAGGAGGGAGGGAAGAGGGAAATGAGGAGCTGATATCAAGGGCTTAAGCAGAAAGACAATGCATTGAAAATGATCATGGCAACATAAAGACAAATGTGCCTGGCACGATGGATGAACGAATGTATGGATTGTGATAAGAGATCTAAGAGCCCCCAACTAAAGCATTTTTCTAAGTTGCTGGCTTAATAAGTAATTGTTTTCAAAATTAAAAAAAAAAGCCATCAGAATACTTATAGAGAATTACACAAGATCTTGAATTTTTGCGTTGACCTGAATTTGAAAATGGCTATGTGTTGTGATTATTTCTGTGGACATACATTTGATTTCTTGATGGCTTCATATACCCACCAGAGATAAGAACACCAAATTGAAAAGGCTTTAATAAAAGATTTACATGGCTGTGGATACCAATGACTTAATCTAGTCATTTCAACTGAGATCAGAAAAAACTTTAATACATTCTATCCTTAACGATTACGTTACTTTGGCAAATCTTCCGATATCTGGAAAACAATCTAATGCTCTAATGTCTGACTCTATTATTAGAAAGTTACACAGGAATAAAAATCCTTTAGTGCCTCACCATATAGACAACTCTAAAACGCTCGTGGGAAAAACCAATTCCAGGTGCTCTGCCTAGACTCTGTGTTTGTGTTTGGCTGAGCTGAAAGTCTGGTGGGCAACAGCAAACAAGTCCCCCAGTCCTTGGAGGGAGCACCGTGCTTGGTAAAGTGGGAGGAGCGCAAGAGAGGAAGGTCCCTGACAAGATACAATGGGCTCAGACTCAACTGTGAGCCAGGCCCAGGCCTGGGCTGTGTCCTCCTGTTGGAGGCGGGTCCGTAGGGATCAGGTGACTTGAGCACCGACCGCCACCACACTCACACACTCAACCAGCAGAGGCGGCTCAGCTAGTGGTTCTGGAAACACACTGCTTGTGTGGTAAAAAGGAGAGCCAAACACACACTAAACGCACTGCCCGTGAATCAGCTTCAACCCACTGCAATCCACAGCGGCCCCCAGGGCAGCGCAGACCCGCCCCTTGGCTTTCCGAGGCGCTAACTCTTTGGGAGCAGAGCAGCTGTGGCTGTGAACCTCAGACCCTGGATTAGCTGCCCAATGCTTAGCACAGGGCACCAACAGGGCTCCTTATAAACAGGCCAAAAGTGGAGAAAAGATACCTCTGACTGAGAACTCATCCTTATAATGTTCAACCTCTAATCAAAGAAATCGCTTTTCAAAGCCCCTGAGGAATTTACCCAAAGCACCGTGCTGGCTGGTGCGCAGCCTGAGTGGAGATGGACTCCGAGCTGGCACTGAGTCTGAGCAGGGTCCCTGGGGGCCGGGGCTGGGGAGCGGCACGGCAGTCACACGCCAACCAAAGCAGCCACGTTGACTACGCACCTGTGGCTGCCCCTCCAAGCACGCCAGGTCCTCAGGTTAAATGGAGGCACCATGGAGGTGCCATGGAGGTGAGCACACATGAACGGAAATTCCCGTAAACCTTGGTGGGTCATCAGCATGTGTCGCAGCCTGGGACCAGCACCACCACCTCCTCTCACGTCCAGCTGTCACAAACGGTGTCCTGTGTTTCCACTCACGACCCATTTTAAGAACACAGAGTCACAAGGTAAACCCCAAGAGAAAGCAAATCTCTCCCAAGAATTATGCAGGTAATAATGATTAAGACATTTTCCCTCCTATCAGTCTGTTTGAAAAAAAACAAAACATGCTAAGTATGTTCCCTACACTCATGTCAAGAATGAAGCACCAGACTGTCGATGGGAAGGTCACGGTTCAAACCCAACAGCCCCCGGTGGGTGAGAAATGAGGCTGTCTGCTTCTGCAGTTACAGTCTTAGGCACCGTGCGAGGCAGCTCTGTGTCCTCCGAGGACACCACAAGCCACTTCGACACGATGGCAGTAGGTTATCCATGCCCCGGGCATTAGTGGAAGAGGCAACTCAAGTCTGGACTGTGTGTATGGGCTCAGGGTGGGCATCGCCAGTGTGAGCAGACTTTGGCCTGTCTGGACCTGCTTTCAAAACCAATGAGAGCTGTGGAAATCCTAAGGTGGCGGGGGGGAGTTCTATCCTGTCCTACGGCACGGCAGTCACACGCCAACCAAAGCAGCCACATTGACCACGCACCTGGAGTCGGTGTGTGCATGGCTGAGAGGATAGGGAGCAAGGGCATAGGTGAGTGGGTGTGTGGTGGGTGTGTGGATACATGAATGCGTTTACAATTGAACAGGTGAAAGAGGAGTTGGTGAGCGAGTGAACGGGGAGGTGAGCGCATGGGTTAGCTGGGTGGTTGATCAGTGACTGTGGGAGAGGGGGTGGGTGGGTGAGCGGTGAGGGAGAGGGGGAGGGTAAGCAAAGGCACTGGTGAGTGAGCACGGAGGCCTAGAGGCAGGCTCCATGACCTCGTGGCTCTCTCAGGACAGGAGCTATCATGGGCTCCTTCTGCAAAGAGCTCACTAGTGCCGCCTCTGCTTAAGCAGGGGAAAAAGCACAGCTTCCTTTTTGTGTTTCATAACTCCTATTCTTTGCGGACATGAAATAAAAATACACCAAGCCACACTGAATGCTATGTTTTCACTTTCCCAAAAGATTATAAAATTAAAAAAAAAAGATCATAAAATCTTTCTCAGCCAGCTGAGAAGGGTTTCTCTATACAAAGTGGAGTGTGCCTGCCGTCCAGCACCCACGCACACGCCCTACTCAGAAGCATGGGCTCCGCCGGGAGCTGCTGCTGTCCCAAGAGGCTTCAGCATCCTTTCCAGGGCGCTGACTACGGCACACACGTCTCAGCTTAGAATTGGGGTGAAGAACTCGGAAGACTTGACTAACAGCCTGGTGCAGCACCTCTCCTGCCTTTTGGCCACAACGCACGGGGGGAAACAGACCACCAGGGGTGGGGGTGGGGGTGGGGGTGAGCAAGCAGGCGGATGGTGGCTGCCATCAAGGCTACCCTGTGGCTAGTGCCGTGTGCTGCCCGCGGCTGCCACGCAGCCATCTCCTGTGCAGTGACTGGGGCTCGAACCACCGACCTGCTGGTGAACAGCCAAGGGAGGGCACCACTGTGGCGCCAGGCCCCGCCTTCAGGACGAGAGGCCGGTGCTGGCATGGAAACGCACAGACCTGGCATGGGAGCGGCAGGCACAGCCACTGCTTTAACCCCACGGTGCCTTCAGCCATCGCCACGCTTCCATGAAACCAGTGCAGATACCGGTGTACTTATTTAAGGACGGGCTTGGTCGCATCCGACGGAAACCGTTCAAAGAATCTCCCTGGTAATAACAGGTGTTCTTGTGGGATAAACCGTTCACCTGCAAATATGACCAAATCCTAAGCAAGAAGCTCTATCATGTCACATCGTGAATAGCTCATGCCACAATGGTAAAAATCTACTCATCACAGCTGCAAAATTTAGTTGCCAACTTGCTGGGAGGTGAAGCTGGGCACTTTGCTTGTAATTTGGCTCGGCGGCCCCTGTGGGAAGGGACGAGCTGTGGATGGCAAGACCCACCCTGGGGCAGAGGCCATCGCTCTGAGCAAGCCACGGCCAGGTCAGCCCTCGTCCCCGCAGCACAGGGGAGGGTTCCCTGCTGTGGTCAGCAGGAAGCAGGCCTGAGCAGGGCATCTGGGTGACGGCTGCGAGGGCAGGAGCCAGCGGAGGGGCCTCACCCGCAGCCAGACTCATCTTCCCCCCAGGGGCGCGGCTGGTGGGCACGGACAGCTGACTCAAAGTACTCTCCACCAAGTGCTGCCAGGGCTCCTCACGTGCGAACCAGTCTATTTTTAAATCAGTTAATAAGTACCTAGCAAACAAATAAAAACTAATCGCCGAGAGCGACGCCAGCTTTATCTTGACACAGGTGAGATCTCGGGGGGGGGGGGGGGGGCCGCCCTCTCTGCCCACCCACCCCCGCCAGCCACAGCACTGTGTTCTCCTGGGACTCACAGAGAGGCGTGGCCTGCTTGCCCCCCACTCTACTGCGCCCCTCAGAACTCAGATTCCTGCTTCAGAACCCACAGCTGTGGAGACAAACTGTCGTTGCATTATAGCAACGTTGGCGAGAAGAAAGCACGGGGCCCTCACATCCCTGCTGTGAACGCTTTCCCAGGGCGAAAAGGGGCACGAAGGAAGGGTCATCGTGTGCCTCAGAGATTCACAACGCAAAGGGTGCAGGATTACGTGGCGGGACTTGCAGCTGCTGGCTCCTGAAGCAGCCCTGAGCAGAGAGCGAGCGCTCGGGCAGAGAAGGCCTGCAGGGGCCCTGGCCCGCTCGCTCCACTGCCCTGTCCAGTTCCCTCTGCACCCCTGACGACAGTCTGAGAGCAAGCCACTCAGTAGGAAGCATTCGAGGCTTCCGGCTCTGCCTGCCAGCGAGACAAGTTCAAACGTGTCTGAGCTCAGCGGACGCTGCAGACACCAGCTCCCGGGAACACCCGTCTCTGAGCTCCTTAGGGAGCTTTCACAGAGAAGTGTGACAGAAAAGCCAGCGAGCCCTGGGGTTGGGGTCACATGTCGGGCTTCGATCCATCCGCACGGGTGGCAGGGCAAACCCACAAGCAGCTCCTTGGGAGAAAGACTGGGCTTTCTCCTCCTGACGACAGTGACGGCTGCAGGCACACCCATGGGGGGTTGATGGGAACAGCAATGACTAAGGTGATTTGGGTTTGAAGGAAACAGTGAGGCTGGGCAAGCGATGGCCAAGAGTGAGCTCGGAAGGTAGGGCCGCGGGCAGGGGGGTGATCACAGGGGTGAATGATGGCGAAGTTTTTAAAAAGCCTGAAAACTGCCATGGTGACAAAACAGGAAAGCAAGGCTGCTCCAGGGGTTCCCCCCACTTCTCCCAACAAATTCCAGCTCCACCCACTCTCTCTCTATCCACCCTCCAGGCCCTGCCTTGGTCCCTCATCAGCTTTCTCTCTGCTCCCAAGCTCAGCGAGCATTGCGAAGGCACATGGTGTCGGTCCCTGGGGACGCAGACTTCTTCAGGGAAGGGCTGGGGGCACCGTGAGCTGCAGAAGTGTAAGAACCCGGGCAGAGGCTGAGTGGAGAAACAATCCCTTCCTTCCCGTTCTGAGTTTGTGTTTCTATGATTTTGAAGCAAGACCGTTTGATGTAGCCTTGTATAAAATTACCTATTCAGCTTTGTGCTACTAATTGATTGAAATTAACGTACTGTTGGAAACCTCAAAACTACCCCACAAAGAATAATAAAAGCAACATGTAATTATGCAATTAAGAAAGGGTAATTTGAGGCTTAAATAATTTAAGTCTGACACTTTCACCAACGATAATATCATATATCGGGGTGGGGGGCAACGCACACTTGGCACATACAACGGAAGACATTTGATATTTTAAAATTCTTCACAGGGGAATACACCTGATCATGGTGCCGTTTCTCAATAATAAAGTTCATTAAAGATTAACAGGGCCTGTCCGGGGCATAAAAGGAAAACAAAAATGGAAAAGGTACCGTAAACCAACCCTGCCACCTTCCAGTCAGCCTCAACTCACCGCGCCTCACGGGGGAGCACGCGGGGCTGCCCGGCCTCCCCGCGCACACGCCTGCATCACTTGCCCAAGGGGGCAGGAGGCTCCAGCCGCTCACTGTTCAGTCAAAGTGCAGGCGTTCAAACAAGTGGAGTCAGAAAACACCCACAAGAGCCCCTCCGGTGGCACTCCCATCTTGCTCTCAGTCCACGGTACTCAGTCTGCAGCAGGCTCAGCTTCAACACTGCAGCCTGCCACCAATGAGCCACGTGAAACAGCCCACTGCTTTCCTGAGTTGCATAGAGAGACAGGAGCTGAGGCCAACAGGTGGGCGCCCATGAACTTCTGAGCTGCACCCACTGCACGGTCCAGGCCCCCCCTCACCACCCCCCAACTCCGGGACCTCTGTCCCTAGCACCTGAGGGCGCTCACCAAGTCCCGGTGCAGCACCCAGTTGGCATGCAGATAGTGGATGCCGTCCAGGATCTGGTAGAGCAGAGACTTCACCATGCCCCGAGGCAGCTGCACGGGCTTCTTGTTGGCCTTGGAGGCTCGGTGAAACTTGATGATGTGCTGCAAGAAAGGGAAACACCGCTTCAGAACAGACAAGACACAGTGCCCACAGGGGTCGGCTCTTCCCACCCGAAGAAGAAAAGAACCAGGGCTCCCGACCACACTGAAAACACAGGCCTGCACACCACACCGAGCAACAGAGAGACCCGTCTCCCATTCCCCACCTCCTGGTCTAAGCCTTCGTCTCCCTGCCACCACGGGGAGTGCGACTCACAGTGACCCTACAGGACAGGCTGGAACTTCCCCTGCGGATTTCCCAGAGTTCAACTCTTTCAGGAGTAGAAAGCACGATTCTCTCCCAGGCAACAGCTGGTGGCTTCAAACTGCCGACCTCTTGGTTAAGCAGCCCAATGCAAAACCGCTCTGACACCTGCACAAAATGTGTCTCCCTAACTGCTACAAAGTGTGCACACTCCCACCGAATTCCTCACCCCCCCACCAGAGCTGCTGCAGACGGGGACGGAAAGGCCTCCCACGGAGAGTTAGGAACTACCGGGATCTCCTTTGTAAAGTGGAGATGGAACGGAACTATCGTTCTAGGCATACTCTTACCCTTGGTAGAAAACTTCAAGACTAAAATATTTTTTGTTATTTTATAGAGAGCAAATTTTTAAAAAGGGATACTTGTGTGTGCGTGTGTATGTGAACACATCTCGAGAAATACTGCTGCTGGCTGGGGTTAGCTCTATAGGGAACTCTACAGCCTAGGGTCAAACAACGCCGCAAAAAAGAGGCCAAGGGCTTATGCAGACTAATGTCTAAGTGGACAGTAAATCTGCAGACAGACGCTCAACGACCTTGGTGATTAGGAAAGGCCAGTCAGCAGCACCGTGAACTATCACCTCTGCCATGCACGGCGCTGGCCACAACGGGCAAGCTCAGGAGCCAATGCAAAGCCAGTCGGGCCCCTCGCCCACTGCTGGCGGACGGGCAGTGAGGCAGCGGATGTGTGCCAATGGCGGGGCTGTTCCTCAAACGATCAGACACGGCACTGTCATCTTCACTAACAGGAGCCTTGTTTGATTTTTTTTTTTTAAGTTAAAGGATTTCCAGACTAATGACAGAAACCATATGCAGGGAAGGTTAAATGACCAGTCGATGGCATATTAGATTTCTTCCATTAACAGTTTCACACGGGTACTCCAAGTCACTTTTTAACCAGTCTCTGTATCACACCGAGCCAGGGCACGGCAACGTCCCACCTTTGCTCTCCTTACAGTCCAGGGTGATGTAGTAAAGACGTGGCACGCAAAGCACTCAAGGATTTGCTTTTAACGCTTCTTTTCACTTTAACTGTTTGGTTACCTACTGCTTTGGCATTCCTGTCAATTCTACTTCAATAAGAAAATAAAATGGATACGGTTCATTTTTATGAAAGTGAACCTATTGCTCTGACACAAAAGCTCGTGGTAAAACTAGCTGGTAACACGCGTGTTACATATAAACTACTTGCTGCAGTATAATCAATGTACATAGCTGTTTGTGACACTGGATGCTGTGACACCACCCCACGACCTTTCATGCTGTACTTACTGTGTTATATTATAAATTCTGCTGGCTAACTGGTCTGGAAATTTGCCGTTTTAAGTTAGAACTATAAAATTTGGTTTCATTTTAGAATATGACAGGTATTCAGTTCCCAATGACTAGGAACCCCGGTTTGATCCGATGAGACGTCTTATAAAACCACAGGTTAAAAAGCGGATGGAAAGTAAACACTATTTATCATCAGCATGAGCTGTGGACCACCACTTCATACAGCAGAAAGTCTGGTGCCCTGATACTTCTGGTTCTGACAAGTGAATCTGATGGCAGGTACTAAGAAAACCTTGGGATCAGATGACCTTTATTCATGCCGAACAAGTACCTACAAACAGAGAGAGGAGATTCCTCCCGGATCAGAAAGCTAACACAAGGAAGTTTCACTCCCTAAAACCAGTTACAGTAAATAGTACGTAAATGAGTTCTAATTCTAGACACCAGCACAGCATTTTAAATCATCCTATCATTCTCAGAAGGCAACTGAACTCTTCAGCCCTTTTACTGAAATTTGTTCCGGGTCTATTTCAAGATTCTGTAGAGTAGACAGATTCACAAACTCGGCTGAATGAAAAATGTGAACGAGCCAAAGGCTTCTGGAAAATGAGCCAGGGTATTATGGTCACTGACAGCATGGTGCCAGTATACACCGGGGGGACTTCACAAAGTTGATGGGGAAATGGAATTTTAAACTAATGGAACATCTTGAAGCCCCCGCTCCCATGAGCTCTCTATCAATAAAAGCCCTGGGTTTTACACACAGAACCTTTATGCAAACCATAGCAGCATACTTAAACACGCCACCAACTATGAGAAAGAACACGTGGATCTCAGCAGGGACAAAGCTGTTACTGCTATTAGGGCATTTTCGTTCCTTGTAGTAACTGTGTGCAGACTGCGAATCTTGAGGTCAGCCATTCAAAGCCAGCAGCTGCTCGGGGCTGAAAGATGAGGCTGTCTGCTCCCATACAGAGCATGGCCTCTGGACCCTCCGCTACGACTGCTACCAGCTGGAATGGACTTGACAGCAAGGCCTGACTGCCCGGGTTTGTCCCGACAGACGTTCTTCACATGAGAAAGTCTGGAACGCAAGTCTTATGAATAAGCTTCAACACTCTTTTAGTCACCCTGGGACAGAGGGTCACTGCATGTACATCAGGAAGTCTGACCCCCAAGACAGCATTTCATATGTGTGTGTGTGTGTGTGCACGTGTGTGTACACACATACATGCATATATGCTACATTTAATAAAAAATAAATAAAATGTATAGTTACTCCAGTCTTTTTATCAATACCGATTGAAAAAGTAATGTCCTCTTATAAACTGCAGAGATAAAGGCCAATGTTTGTGTTTTGGCTATTTGAAGAAGATCAACTCGAACTTTTAGTCTCTATTTCTATCACTGCAGGGTCATGATGAAGGGGCTTCATAAACCTCATGGTGGGAGGAAGTAGAATTAAAGATAATGGGATGATGGGTAAAAATAAGGAAGATCATGAACTCCAGAAAGTGAGGGGGAAAGCACCATCAAGCCGACACCCACTCAGCATGACATGACTGAACGAGGCACTGAACGAGGCAGACCGCTCCCGAGGGTGCCCGGACTCTGGGGGCAACTTAACACCTCGCCCACCAGGGACTCCCTGCTATGCAGAAACGTCCTGGTCTTCACTCAACTAGCAAACGCACCACCACTCCTGCCTAAGACATCTTCACATATTTCGTTGCTTCCAGGGATCTACAAATATTCTGTCACCAGACCTGCCAGGCACACCACAGTGAAAAGTTACAACAGAGAGGAGAGTCCATTTTCAGACTGATCTCAGGACACGACAAAAAATTCATCGCATGCAAGAGTGGCCCCAGTGCCGGTTTAGTACCATATTGCAGCGCTGTGGGTGAAAAGAAAAGTGCACCAGCCGAGTGAGGAGCAGTTCTGAATGACAGCCAGCAACAAACAGCTAGAATCCCCTGCGTCTGCTGCTGTGTTTCCTGGCGAAGGCGCAGAGTTCCAGTTGCGCGCCACCTGGACAAGTGTGGCACCTGCCACAGGAAACCCTGCCCTGCCGCGCCTGGCCGCACACTCGGGGACACGCCTCTCGGTCTGACACGCTCCTCCTGCTCACGTGAGGGCAGCACCTACTCGGCTTACACGCGGGGACCTTGCTGCGAGCGTTTGGAAGCCCCCTCAGTCTTTTCCTCCATAAAAACCAGGCTCATGGGCCAGGTGAGACAGGAGAACACCCCCGAGTCCCGAGGCTGGACTCTGCAGGGCGCAGACAGCCTGCCCTGCACCAGCGCAGAAGCGCGTCTGGGCGGAGCGGGCCCCAGCCTGGCGGACTCCTTACCCAGAGGTCATGCTCCGCGTAGTCGAACAGCAGCCACACTTTGCGGTCGGCGTGGGACAGGAACACCTTCTGCAGAGAGATGACGTTCGGGTGCTTCAGCTCTCGGAGCAGCTGCAAGGCAGAGGGGAGGGAGCGTGAGCTGGGCCAGAGCCCATCCCATCACCGTGCACCCTTCCCCGCACAGGGCACCCTGGGGTCCAGGGCTGCCGGCTGGACGCCCAACCAGACATAGTACTCGGGTGGGGAACATCTGAGGGAAGACGGTGGGGGGAAGTCACTTGCTTGAGGGGTTTGGAAGGGGGAAAGGGGAGGCTCCTCATACAACTGAGTGAAGACGTTTATGTCTTGGCAAGTGAACTTAAATTCTGAAAACCCCAGCCACATCTAATTCCTATCCGAAACTCACCAACAGCAAATTATCAAATTAGAACTAAGACCTCGAACTCAGTGAGGTGTGGTGTCTTAATTTCGCAGGACTTTCAATCAGACGGCAGGGTTGATTAGAATTTCAAAGGCTTTTTTCATAGAAGAGGTGAGTAATAGCTTCCACAGAGAGAAGCATCTAAGTCGTGCACATTTCACCTTTGTCACTTCCTAAGAGGATGTTCTTTAATTACATCTTCGTTTAATTACATCTCATAACCAGCCCACCCACGGTGATCCAGTCAAACCTGACTCCTAGCGGCACTGCGGAAGGGTTCTAAAATGGAACTCTTCATGGGAGCAGACAGCTGTCTCCTCCCGCAGGGCAGCAGGTGGGCCGGACCCCCAGCCCTGTGGGGAGCAGCCCAACGTCCAGCCCCGTGGGCCACCAGGGCCCTACATTCTAATAACCAAAGCGGCACCCACTCAGGAAGGCCCCCACCCTGCTCAAGCACACAGAGACCCAAAGGGCGTCCAGAAGCTGCTCGTGCAGCCTCCCGGGAAACACCGGGGCTCAGGAAGCCTCAGGCATCCATCAGCACAGGCACCAGAGCAAGAAAGGAAACCAGTCCGTGCCGGCGCCCAGCAGCCCCACAGGGCAGACTGGACAGAACCACTCTCCCTAGGGTCTCAGGCTCACTTCTCTCAGACACCCTCAACTCCCTCCCCAGGAGCAGGGGGTGAGCAGCCTAACACCCACTACGCCCTCGGGCCTCCTTAAAGTGAGCACGGCGCCTCCATTATGTGAGGGGTCTGCACTACACAGGCTGCAGCCGCGGCTGGGCTCTGGAAGGTCCATGGGTGAAAGTCACTCACAGGGAAGAAAGTTCTCTGGGAGAGGAAATGACTGGTAGGTTTTTAGCAACAAGATGCAATTCCTACCAGGCAATACACCTCAGCTCTCAGGATGCAACTTTTAAACGCCTTAGACCTGAGCACCTATGCAGAAAGCCCTCCCGGCCAATGTGGACACGCGCAGACGGACAAGACAGAGAACGGGAGCAGGAAGACCTGGACAGCAGGAGCTGGGTCATCTTGGCTCGAGTTCGGTGCTTTTTCCATGGTCGCACACCTGGAACACCCTTGTCAGAGAGACATGCATCTCAAATCCCGTCTGGAAGCAGGCAGGAGATAAATGACAACAAGCAAGACAACAAGCGCTGAGGCTTTGGAAAAAGACTTTCTCACATCCTAGAATTCTGACTCCTAGTGCGATTCTTAGATGTCTCCCCAAATTCACCTCCCAGGTGGGGCCGAGCATCCTCCACCATGCACTCCAAGGCCCCGAGGACCACACGCCTCCCGTGTTCACAAAGCCACGCTCCAAAGTCGTCGTCAGCGCTTCACTTAGCAGCCGAGCGCCTCACCAGCCTCTTCCCAGAAACCCCTCTCCAGAGGAGAAAGGTATCTGTGGGGTGGTTCTCTGGGTTTAATCATGAGTTCTGGCTTTGTATTTGACACATTCGTTATTTTTAAGAGTTGAAATCTTGCTTCTCCCACTGCCAGGTCAGCAGTCTGAACCCACTGAGCTGCTGTCCCACAGAGATCTAAAATTGGAATTGGAAGCGATGTCTTAACCCCTTTAACCACCGTGTCCTCAACATGCAGTCTACTTTTCAGATCACCCCACAGCAAGCCCACGGGTGCTGAGTCCATTCTGACACACGGCGGCAGCCCTGCAGCACGGAGCCCTGCCCCTGCGGGTCTCTAAGATAGACGTTTTGATGGAGACACACAGCCATGTTTTCCTCTCTTGGGATAGCTGGTGAGTTTAAGCCACTGATGGTGCATGAGCAGCCTTGTGCCAGAGTTCTTTTTCATACTGACCACAGCCTTAGAAGTCCAACGGGGCAGTTCTACGCTGTCCTGTAGGGTCGGGATGAGTCAGAATCCACTTGTTTTGGCTTTAAGTCTTGACAAAAGCAAACGGGCACCCTGTCTCTCGCAGACATGTGGTGGGTGTGCCACCAGGGCTCCTGACCCATGGCCTCTGTGGTCTAACCCGGCCAAGAACTACCGTCCTGGAGGTAGAGTTCTCTGCACACAAACAGGATGTCTCCAACAGGAACAAGGTCGCCACAGCACGGCAGCAGCCAGGACGGCACAGTCTAGTCCGCACCTCGCCTCACGGGTCAGAGGTGGGCTCAGGCCTCCACTGGGCACCGGGTAGGTGAATGTCAGAATCTGCAAAACACGCACAGTGGAGGCCATGCCACAGACCTGACGAGGGTCTTCTAATCTGTGCAGCACAAACCAGTGCTTTCACCATAAAGGCAGTGCACACGTGAAAACGGAACTGCTTTGAGAAACATTCCGTCTAACGAGTCGGACCTCTGGGAGGGAGCCCCTGGTGGTGGAATGGTTACCTATTGGGCTGCTAACTGCCAGGTCAGCAGTTTGAACCCACTGAGCTGCTGTCCCACTGAGATCTCCAAGCTCGGGAAGCCACCGGGGCAGGACCACTCTGCCCTCTAGGGGCGCTGTGAGTCAGAGCTGAGTGTGGGCTGAGTCAGGCAAGTCTTCCAGGATCACAATCTCACTGGCTGGAACATTCCAGTTCAATGCAGGCCACCCTGGTGGGCCAAAAGCCACCGCTGCTCTTTGGGAGGAGCCAGCTCCAGTAGAGACGGGAGCTCTGGACGCCCTGGGAAGCACTCCTGTTCTGTACAGCCAGGCCACTAGGGGTTGGCGGTGACTCCTCACCAACGACAACCCAAAGCAAGAACAACAAAAGAAAAATCCAATTGGACCGGATTAGATTTAACATTTTTATGCACCAAAGTTCAACTTTATCAAGAGTGTAAAAAGACACTTGGCAAAACGGGGGGAAATTTTCAGTAGCCCCGTTTATCTGATAAGGATTAAATATGCAAAATACCTAAAGAGCTACCACTAAAGAGCTACCAGTGTCATAAGACAAGCCACCCAATTTAAAAATGAGCAGAAGACTTCAATAGATCGTTGACCAGAGAAATGGCTGAAAAGACACCCAGTTATGACTCAGGCACAAACCAAACTCGCAGCATCAGGTCAATTCTATCTCAGAGTGGCCCCACAGGACTGGGCAGAGTCCTGCAGAGAAGCAGAAAGCCTCATCTTTCCCCCGAGGAGCAGTGGTTTCAAACTACTGACCACGTGGTCAGCGGCTCCACACCTGGGCAGCCCGCATGCCTCCAGGGCTCCCTGCAGCACCGTCACGTCAGTTTCTGTAATCTCCGCGCTAGAAAGACAGGGCTTCCTACTCCTGCAGGGTTAGTCTCAGACACCCACAGGGGCTTAGTGCCACCCCAGCTCTGAATCATGGTGACCTCGTCCGACGTGGTCACAATGGGTTGGAAACGACTCGATGGCAGTAAAGTGTTCTTTTAGTGTTTTTTGCTTTACTGTGCTGAATGGAATATTGTTTCTAGGCTTATTCGTGAAATTTTTATTGAAGACTTACAGTGGAAATACAGCAAACATAGGGTAAAGCAGGGGAGTCTGGGATGTTTATTTTGGTGGCTTTTCATCCCCAGGCCCTGAGTAAAATCAGGAAACTGACCCTGCTGGCACCGAGAGCTCCTCCAGCTCCCTCTCCCTCCCCTTCCCCATCTCCTCTCCCACGCCCGGAATCACTGTCCTGTCTCTGGCATCACAGCTGCAGTCCACTGTACATAACAAGTCCAGTTGCTGAAGGGAGAGGAAGAGTGGAAGAGAGGGAAACACGCGATGACGTGAGATGGACAGAGAAGCCACAGCAAAGGGCGCAAACCCAGCAGAGCCCCGGGTGATGGCCCCACAACCCAGGCCCACTCTACAGGCCCCACCCCCCCAGCCCTCACCGTCCAGACCAGCCAGCTCGCGCACAGAGACGCTATGCAGAGGCCAGGGCAAGAAAAACCCATCACAGTGTAATGAAAAGCATCCCTCCGTCTCACTGCTTTCCTCCCTCGTGAAGGCGATCCTTGCACGTCTTGCAAACCCTGGAGCCACCTGATTGTCTAGCTTCAAGACACACCCCACTCCTGCACTCTGGGCGCACACCAGAGCGCCTTTCTCCCCCTAATTCAGGGCCCGCCTGGTTCTATTGGTTTAATTTTGCCCAGTGTCTATTAACATGACTAACCACAGGTGGCCGCTAACCAGAAACCCATGGGGAGCGCGGACATGCCTGTTTCCACATGGCCACGGCCTCCCTCTCAGGGTGGTGACACAGATTATCCGTGGTCCTGCTGGAAGCACAGACACATGGAGCAGAGTGCTCCTGAGAAGGATGCTGGGAAGACGTCTCTGGAACTCTGGGCATGTTGTCAGGAGAGACCCGTCCCTGGAAAAGGGCCTCTAGCTCCGTGAAACGGGGGTCAGTGAGGAGGAGGAAGGCCCTCAAGGAGAGGCACTGGCATGGAGCGACAGCACTGGGTTTCTGACATGGCGAGGACGGCAGGGCCACGGCATCATCTCCTTGTGCTTGCTCGGCACAGAGTTGCTGGGGAGTGGGGGCCCGTGGCAGCTCGGTGGGGGAATGCTCACCTCCCGCCCCTCATGCACTGCCACCACCCCTTGCCAGCAGCAGCTGACAGACCGAGAACAAGGAGCAGGCGATCCACTTGCCAAACCCAGCCAGGGCCAACGGTGTGGAGCAGGTCCTGCTGCTGTACCAGGAGCTGACTCTGCAGGAGCTGAAAGCCACCGAGGCGGGACGGGAGACCTGGGCCAGTTAAGCCCAGGCAACCATGCATATCCTAGTCTTCTGTTTGAGCCCAAACAGAGACCGGTCTGGGGCCTCCCCTTCACCAGCTCCATCTGCAGGAGACCCGTCAAGAGGGGACACGGAGGGGCAGCAGAGACGTGGAGTGTTAGCATGAAGAGCAGTGCACTCTGGGAGTAAATGAGACTGCCGTCGTCACGTGCATGGCATGCACACCGAGGAACACGCCTGTCTCACTGAAAGCCACCCAAAGAACAGCTGTCGCCTTCTGATGGGGCCACATACTGACAAGTCATGTCTCCTCGACACACTAGCTGGCCCTTTATCTACATAAACGACTGGCAAACTCTACTGCTCATGTAAATGAACTGACAGGTACGCGTGCTAGAGCGACACGCTGCCGGTACCTTTCTTTGTCTCTTGCTAGCTGACAGTAAACACTGCTCCTCCACACACAATTCATGTCACAGCACAATGTGTACCACAAACCACACCCACGGTCGGTCGTCCAGTCAATTTCCAGCTCGCCATGGCCCATGGGGACAGAGTGCACTGCGCCTCCCCAGGGAGTGCCCGGCTGTGTCTGCTACGCCGCTGAGGCCAACTGCCCGCCTTTGGGCTCGGGGCTGGGCCACGCCACGTGACGCCCAACCCCGCGGCTGCGAGGAGGCGACAATACGGGTAAAAAGAGCTTCACTTACTGCTATTTCTCTACATGCCGACATAGAGATCCCGGTGCCTTCTATCTGTTTTAAAGCATAGTCCTTATCATCTTTCCTGCAAAAACAAAGTTGTTTTAATACAGAGACAAAGTGCATTCTTAATCAAGCAAAACAGCAATCACAGTTAATGTACAGTTGGACTTCTTTCGGATGGGGTCACACCTGGTCCTCTGGTCCAACTCCAGGGACCCCTGGTGTCGCAGTGGTCAGGAGGTGGCTGCTAACTAAAGGCCAGCAGGTGGAAATGAGCAACCGCTCTGAGGGAGGAAGAAGAGGCTTTCTACTCGCAGAAAGAGTCCATCTGATCGGACTCCCCCTCACAGAGGGGTCACCAGGACGTGACGAGTATAGCAGCCAGGGTCAGTATCCAGACAACATTCCTCTAGTTCTTGAAAGCTTCCTCTACCCCCCCACTATCACGACCCCAATTCTACCTTACAAACCCGGCTAGACTGGAGTATGTACCTTGGGACAGGTAAGCGCTCTGGACACACAGAATCCAGGACAGATAAACATGGAGGTAGCGATATCGCGAGGGGAAGGGGAAGGTAGGGAAAGGGGAAACTGATTGCAATAATAAACTTAAAAACAACACCCCCCCAGGGGGGCAAATAATAGAAATGTGGGTGAAGGGAGGCAGTAGCCGGTGTAAGATAAGGAAATAATGATAATTTATGACTTATCAAGGGTTCACAAGGATGGGAGGAAGAGGAGGAAGGGATAAACGGGAACTGATTGCAAGGGCTCAAGGAGAAAGAAACGTCTTGAAAACGATGGTGGCAACCTATGTACAAATGTGCTTGACACAACGGATGCGTGGCTTGTGACAGGAGCTGTCAGAGCTCCCAATAAAGTGATTTATGAAAAAAATGTAAAGCTTACAGTCTGCGGAAGCCCCAGGGCAGGTCCACCCTGTCCTGTAGGGCTGCTGTGAGGTGGCATGGACTCGGTGGCAGGAAGGGAGGGAGGGAGCCCAACCTTGTCATTCAGTCTGAGAGAGAAGTCAGAAGAGCGGTCCAAGGCCCCTCGGCTCCTTGTAGAAGATGAGCGGAGCTGCTGCCTCGCAGGAACGGACTTCTCCTGCTCCGCCACGTGTGCAAACCCTGTGCGTATGCGTGTGCGTGCGCGCGGACAATACACAAGGTGCAGCATAAACCCTGGTTTTGAAAAACCATTCGGACATTACCCAAGTCACGAAGCCAACTCCCACTCACAGGGACACAGCACAGAGCAGACGTGCCCTGGGACCTGTGGTTTCTGGGACCGCACCGCCTCATCGCTCTCCCACAGAGAGATGGGGGAGTGGGTTTTACCTGCTGACCGTGCAGATAACAGCCCAACCCGGTGCCCACGACCCTCGGCAAGTGCCTCACTAACGCACAGGCTGGTTGTGAGCTGTCAGAGAGCAGACCAATGCGGGCCCCTCGGCGGGGCGTGTCCCGAGTCGCCCCATGGGGTTTCCATGGCTCTCGTCTTTATGGAAGCCAACTGCCACCTCTTCATTTCACCCAGTGTCTGCCCTCCTAGAACCCGTAACCACGGTGCCACCAGGACTCAGACTACGTCCCTCCCAAATACCTTCAAAGAGAATTATGCAGCGTGGTCCATGAACATGTACTGTGTCTCTCTCTCGAGAGAGAGATGCTAAGTATCGGAGTAAATAAGGAGACCCCTCCTTCTTCTGGAGTCCCCGGTGTCCCCCAGATAAAGACAAACAAGGCTTCTTCTGGGTACAGTCTGTTCAACAGCAGGGCGGGTCTGAGTCACGGAGTGCGATAGACATGCCCCAAGCCAATTTTCTCCGGAGGCCCCTCACTCCTGGAGGCCAAATGGCCACCCCATACCCTGCAGTTCTCAGGACATCCACCGGAGGACTGGCAAGACACTTTGTGGGTGTGAGCTACACACATCACCACCACCCTGCTGGGATTTAAAAATAGAAGCCACTTAAACATAAGCAAACACAAGTGCAAATCCATTAGCCCTCAGGGCAAAGGAGACATCACATGCAAGTTCATGGCACCCCAGGCACATCTGAGTCAGCAGCCATTTGCGATCAAAAGGGCCGTTCACTCAAGGCTAAGGCTCAGAAAGAAATAGTGGTGACAGGGGTCCAGAGAGGAAGTGAACTACATGATGAGGACCGCCATCAATGAGATGAAACAAAACCTTTGGATCGTTGGACAGAAAACCAATCTGTTTACACATGTGGCCTCCACTCAAGTCCCTTCTCAATGCAAAAACACTCTGTTCTCATAACCTGACATTCCTTGATGTTCACCTTTGCTACACAATTGCTGAAGACAATGTGGGTGCATAAGCAAATGTGGTGAAGAAAGCTGATGGTGCCTGGATATCAAAAGATATAGCATCTGGAGTCTTAAAGGCTTAAAGATAAACAAGTGGCCATCCAGCTGAAAACCAACATAGCTCATAATGGAAGAAACACATCATTCTGTGTGATCATGGGGTGTCAACCAGAGCAAAGACCCAGAACAAACATCTTATCAATGTGAATGCAGGGAGTACAGAGTGGAGATCCAAAACCTATCTGTAGACAACTGGACATCCACTTACAAAAAAGTCACAAGGAAGAGAAGCCAGTCAGGGTGCAGTATAGCACCAATGAAACAACCTTCCTCTAGTTCTTTAATGCTTCCAGCCCCCAATATCAATGACCCCCCATTCTACCTAACAAATCAGATTAAACCAGAACATGCACAGAGCTACAGATAAGAGCTCGCACCCCAGGGAGTCCAGGACAGATATACTCCTCAGGACCAATAATCAGGATAGAAATCCCAGGAGGTTAAGGAGAAAGTGGAGGGAGAAAGGGAGAACTGATCACAGTGATTGATACATTGAACCCCTTCCCAGAAGGATAGACAACAGAAAAGTGAAGAGAGAGCAGTCGATAACATGAAAAAAAAATTATAAATTGTTAAGGGATCATGAGGGAGGGAAGGTGGGGGGGGTGGAATGAGGAGCTGTTATCAAGGAATCAAAAAGAAAATGTTTTCAAAATGACGATGGCAATATATGTACAAATGTGCTTGACACAAGGAATGTATACATGGGTTGTAATAAGAGCTGAAAGAGCTCCAATAAAAATGATTTATTTGAAAAATAAAACTGATCTGTGAAAGCTTTAACAAAAGGGAAAAAAGCATTGCCTTTTCTTGGGCCCAATAGAGGCCCCAAACCACTCTGAGAAGTGTGAGTGTAGGGGCGCTGTGTGTGTTCTTGCCAGGGTGAAGGTGCCCGAGGTGAGAGGAGCCCAGTGCTTCAGGGAACGCAGACACACAGGCAACGATGAGCTGGGAGGCAGAGCAAGAGCAGGACACACAGATGCGTTCATTCCTGATGCGAGACCAGCAATGACCTTCATTTGGGAAGACTATCTTTGGCCGCCCTGTGACTGAGTACACAGGAGGAATCAAGAGAGGCAGAGAGCTTAGGAGACGGCATGTAGTGCGACCGTGCTCCCACAGCAACAGGTGGTGGTGGTGGTGGTGGAGCGAGGAGGTGCAGAGTAAGGCCCGGGGTGAGGCCGACACTGTTCCATGAAATGAGCTCAGGAGGAGGGGGGCTGAAGAGCAATCCTGGTTCCGGTTCTGTTCTTTGCTGCGGAGGTGGAGGGTGAGAAGAGGAAACGGGTCGGAAGCTCGGGAGAGAGGCAGACTTATGCCCAGCGTTTGTACACCGACCATCCCTGCAGCCTGCGCGAGGGGGTGACCCGACACACCTGTGAAAGCACCGAGGCCTGTGAGAGGGCCCCAGGCAGCACGGCACAGCAGGAGGCGGGCCATGAGGGAGGCGCAGCTACCCTGAGCAGCAATGGATAGGGTGGCGCAGTGCTCGGTTTGAACCCAGCTGAAACCACGAGGCCCAACTGAGAACCTGGATTCAAAACCATGAAGACACAGGGCGAGGAGGAAGAGAGATGGGGGGCAGGATGGATGCAGAGGGAACGAAGGCTGGTTCAGACAAGCAGCTGGCCGAAGGCATTCCAGTTTCTCGGGCCTTCTTTTCTTTCTCAGGGAGGCAGGTGGGGGTGGTTAAAAGCCGACTTGGTCAACTGCTGCTGCCAGGCCCCTCCGGACCCACAGAGCCCGCAGGCCTACTTCAGCGCCTCCTCATAGTGGTGGTCCTGCTGGGGCCCCTGTGATGACCCGTCTCACTGAGGGCCTTCCTCGTGTGTGAAGCCCCTTTCCTCTACCAGGAAGGATGTCCTTCTCCGGGGTACCGACCCCAAGAGCGTGCTCCATGCATGAAGAGACTGCGCCTCTCTCAGGAGCATTCTGGCTGTGCTTGCCCGGCAGGCCCGTCCGCTCTCTGCACGGCCACCATGCACCCCATATTCTTCGCCAGCACAGCGATCCTGTTAGGCCTTCCTTATCAGCGTCCTGCTTTCTCCAGTACAGGAGGTGGCTAAAAACTACCAGGGCTTGGCTCAGGCCACCTCAGTCCTCAAAGTGACATCGCTGCATTTGAACATTTTAAGGACATCTTTTGCGAGAGATGTGCACAAAGTACCAAGTCTTCTGAATTCCTGACTGAGACTTCCATTAAGTAACAGTCACTGACAATCAACTCTTTCTCAATGAGTTTGGGCAGACTAGAGAAACAAATTTATAGACACTCACATGTGTATAGGAAAGAGCTTTATATACCAGAGGAATGGGATATTGAGAAAATATCCAAACCCAGTCCAGTCCATAAGTCTGATATTAGCCCATATGCCCAATACCAATCTACATTCTTCTTTAGATTTGTGAAACACAGGCAATGACACTGAACGTAGGAAGATCACAGGCCAGTGTGTGGGAAGTCTTATGGATCCAGTGGCGGTGTAAGCATCTCAGCGCTGGCAGGGCCTCCACGTGAATCCTGCAGCTCAGGACACTAACGTAGCTCCATGCATCCTGTCAGCTGCCATGTCTTTCAGGCAGAGAGGAGAGGGAGGGAGGGAGGGTTAGCGAGACCAACACAGACTCCTGCCCCTAAGGAGGAAGGCAGGAGTTCACAGAATCCTCAGTAGAAGGCCATGCCCACACAGAGGCCTCATGGGCTATGACGTGAATGACAGGCTAGACCCCACCCCTTCACTCTTCATCCTCTCAAATTGATAAACGATGACATAACTACTACAACTACAGTTACGAGTTCCATTGTAAGGCTTCTTGTGGTTGCTGTATAATCCAGACTGAAGGCAGGAGCCTTTCTTTCTTCACGTCCTCTTTGCTTTCAGCCAGCAAGGCTGTGCCACCTGCGGCCCTGCTCCAATCTCGTGGCCATGCTCTCCTGCAATGCACCAAATGACATTTCCTGGTGGCCCTGGCTAAGAGAAGGGGGGGAGACACTGAAGGTAAGTGGTTGCTCACAAGGCCAAGGCTGACTGCCGTTCTGCTGGGTGTGCAATGAGCCATCCCAGAAGCAGGAAGTGAGTCTAAGGTCCGACAAAAGTAAAGAGTCAGAAACGGAGCCCCTCCTTCAGATGTGGGAGATCCCTGTGCAGCGAGCCTCCTTGATCCAAGAGAGAGCTGGGACAGCGGAGGAACCACCTTGCAGCGGCAGCAGTGGGTCAGGAGCAGGGCAAGAGCCAGCGCAGTGGGTGTCCCAGCCCACAAAGCAAGCACAGCCACGTGCCTCGGGGCTGAGGCTTCCGGTAGAGTGGCATGGCTCTGGGGCATAGATGGGCAGTCCTGAAAGAGCATTGTGACATTGCACAAGCAGGGCAGAAGCCACCTACAGGCACCACTGAGGAGAAGCTGTCTTGTCTGAGTAACTGTAGCTTTTGTAACCTGTGAGCTGTGTGTGACCACTGCAATGAATGAGCAAGCTCGCGGAAAAGCAGCACGTGCTGTGGAGATATTGGGCGTCACAACTGGTAAGCAGGCTGGTAGGTGCGGGCATGTCTGAAGCCTGACCTCAGCGGCATAGGCATCGGTCTTGGACAGCTGATGCCGATAATGGTAGTTTTCTCTCCTCCCTCAGCTAGCTGGAGGTAGTCGGTCACCATGCCCCAAAGCACTCTCTAACCTCTGCACTCCATCCAGCTTCTCAGTACACAGGCTGAGGGTGGTGGAAGAACAGAGCCAGCTTGAGAGGAGGCGGGCATGCTCATATGCAAAAACTGGCAGGATAACCATCTCAAATGGACTTTTCTTTCTAAGACCCTCGTCAGCCACAGGGCACCTTCTGGAACAAGCCCGGGTACCAGGCGGGCTCGTCAAACACCTCACTGTTCATTGCATGTTCTACCCTCCTGAGTAAGGTCATTGTGAATCACAGTCCAATGGAAGATCCGTTCTCATTAGGGTAATAAATTCTCCAGCATCAAACAGTCTCATCACTGACGAATCCAACAGGTGCTGGCCGCTCCATCGGCTCTCTATGTGCTCGGCTTAGGCCAACGGCTACTGATGAAGCCCACACAGGAACCCCACAGCAATGGCCTTGCCAGAGGCAGCTGACAGCCCACTCTGTGCCGAAGGACCTTAGAGGAGGCTCCCACTGTGTGTGACAAACCAAACACTGTCTGGGCATGGTCCCAGTCACAGTATCAGGGATGGTCAAGTCCACTGTTGCAGCTGGGGACCCGCTAAGGCAGAGACCCTTTCGTATAGTTCCTCATGGGGTTGAGAACCCCAAACATAAAATTATTTTTGTTGCTACTTCATAACTGTAATTTTGTGACTGGTCTGAATCAGGTGATCCCTGTGAAAGGGTCATTTGAGCCCCAAAGGGGTGGCCACCCACAGGTTGAGAGCCGCTGCTCCAAAGTAAGACGCTCTTACAGAAAGGGCCCGGCATCTTCTAATTGACCCAAGACCAGTGCTCAGGTAGCATAAAAGATACAGTTTTCACTCGGGGCCTTCAGGACAAGATCGGAGACCCCACCCCCCACGCCAAATCATCATGCTCTTGTTATCAGCTCCCCACAGGCCGGGTTATCTTCGCAGACCTCTGTGAACTTGTTACTTTTTAACACCAACACCTAGACTTGTGGACACCACACCCCTCTTCCCTGTGCGAGTCTAAGAGCAAGACCCCAAGCCTCCTACCGACAAGTCAATCCAGACTCAGCAACCTCATAGGCCAGGGTAGGGCTGCCCCGTGGGGTTCCGGGCTGTCATCCTTTACAGAAGCAGAGAGCCGTATCTTTCTCCCAGAGCAGTTGGACGTGCCAATCTTTCCATTGGCAGCCCATTACCTTAACCCGTGACTTCACTCTAACAGGTAACCCAGCCAGCTAGGTGCCGAGTTCGCCAGCCTGCTCTAGGTTCCTGGACATTTACCCTCCGTGACTAAGCAACCCTCGAAATAGTAAGCTAAGAATAGTCACCCAGACGGACGGCTCCTGTGGTGTCACCCCCCACCCCCGCCCCAGGAGGTCGTTGTCCACAACCACACCACCTTGGGCATCCCGCCCTTGGCTCTGAAGGGGAAGAGCTCAGGCATCGGCACACAGCGCGCCTCTGGCTGCAGTGCTCACGCTACGCTCTCCGACAGCAGCAAGGAGGGCCCGGCAAGAGCTGGCGTCAGCCCCTCTGGGGAGGAGGCCCTCGGAACCATCTCCCGTCAGTGGCATTCTGTCCTTGGTGACATCTGGATTTCACAGAGCATCATCTGGGGCGGTTAAGACTGGTGACAAGGAGGGCAGAGAAGACCCTGCTGCTGATGGGACTGTGCTGTCCCTTGCAGATGAGCCCTAGCCCACAGCTGCAAAGCAACAGCGGCCACCTTCCCAGTAAGACTGCTTTCTAGCCAGTCACCTGCTCACCTTCACACCTTCCTACCCTGAACAAAGGGGGACGTCTCAGCCCGCCCATGCAATCTGGGAACGGCCCTACTTCCCACTACCACTCAGAAGCCCCTCCCACTTGCTGTTAGTGGGGTGCGCCATCCCTCTGGTGCCCACTCTCCTTTGCCACCATATCCAACCCCACTCCCATTGGATCCACTCGGTCAAGACCCCACACACCAAGCAGAACTGCCCCTCATCTTTCTCCCGCTGGCAGGTTCGAACCACCGACCCTTTGGTTAGTAGTCAAGTGCTTAAAACCACTGTGCCACCAGAACAAGTTAATCAACATAGTCGTTTCCTAGTGGTCTTTCCTGTTTCTCCTGCCAAATCATCTCACACTAAATTACAATGCATTCAAGCAACCCAAACCATACTTCCTCTCCTTTAAAGCGGCGGAACTCTGTTTGCACCTGCGCCTTTGCGAGCTATTAACCCGCTCTGTTCTTTTGGTCACTCTGACAAAGGAAGTGCCCACAGTAACCTTGAGCTCAATGGCATATGCTTGTCCAAAAAAATGTCAACGATGAACTAACTCTAGGCTGGAGAGAGCCTCCTGGTGATGTGGATTGGGAATCCCGGTGCCGGGGGCTGGAAGGGCACGCGAGCCGCTGGAATCTGGCAGAGTCGGGGTTTGGTGACATGCGTGGCACCCAGGCCCCAGGAGGTGCAGCACTGCTTGTTCGCAGCCCAGTGGGGCGTCCCTCCCCGGCCTCGGCTCTGGAGATTCCACAGGCTCTCCCTCAATGCTCGAGAAACAGCTTGGAAAACATTCATCCCGGATTTTTGAAAGAAGCCTGTGGTCCTCCCTGCTCTGCTCAGCCCCAGAATCTGGGGGTTTCCATCAGAATAAGCGACTCACCCATCAATCCCTCTTAAAGCATCTTCCCTAAGTGCCTTGTTCCGGTTAATACACAAAAGAATGCCTGTGAATCCAGAGCATCTGGAGTTTAGAAACCAGACTTCAACCCTGGTCATTCATCATCACCGATTTTTTTCTCCTTAACAGGCGAAGGGGCTTTGTAAAGTTCACGGGGAAGAAAAACTTGCATCATCTTTTTCTTCAGATTTCCATAAACTTCTGGAGCCCCCAGCCCACACGTGCTGAACGAGGAGGCTATGACATTCAACAGCACTCTCTCCTGGTGGTTGCTCGTCCTGATCGATTGCCTCGAGGCCCCATGCTGTTTTCTTTGGCAGTATGATTACATTTAGAATGTGGCCAGATGTAGTTTAACTCTCACACTGCAGCCCCTGGAGTTGCCTGTCCCGTCAACACTCAGTCCCTGGACAAGTTGCTGTGAGCGCTCAATATGGAGGAAACTCAGAGGTCAGGAGATCACACGTCCGCCTCCCTCACTGGTCACGCTGCCTGCACCATCAGTAAGCACCACGCCGCTGAATCTGAAGTTACAGACCAAAAAACCGGTCACCAGAGTGGATCCAGCTAAGAAATGAGGGCCTGTCTACCCTCTCACTCATTGTACTTTCTCTATTTCCAGTATCTTTGTTCCCTTACTTCTCACAACAAACCAGGTAAAGGTAGTTTCCCATTCCATGGTTCACGCACATGGTGTGTCGCCTCCTCCATTGATTACCCCCCCCCCCAAAAGCACCTGTTGCTTATCCCAACTCCTCCCTCTGCTTCCTGTGTCCATTCCTCCTCCCCTCTGAACCCTATCGGGGTAAATGCTATTTCCAGTACATTAGCTCTCTTCAGGGTGCTGATTTAAAGGCAAGAGGACCCCGAGAAATGCTGGTGCAGGACTACGAAAAGTATAAACTAATGGCAACAAATATACGGGATACAATTGCTATAAAGTGATCTTTTTAAAAAAAAAAGTACAAACTGCAAGCAGTCAAACCAACCCAACCAAACCCACTGCCCAGAGCTGACGCCAACCAGGGTGAGTGAGGGACCCACCATCCGGGTCTAGGACTAGCCGGGCTGCCCCTGGGCCTTTCTGAAGCTGCTGATCATTACAGGGACAGACAGCCTCATCTTTCTCCCGTGAGGCGCCTGGTGGATTCAAACCACGGACCTTCCCAGTAGGAGCCTACCACTGAACCCACACAGCCACTAGGGCTCACTGAGAACCACCTAACACAGTGCATCTCCTACGCCCAGGAAGAGTCCGTATGTGTGCAGAAAACAGATGCACATGGTGAGTAGCTGGGAACAAGCAGGTATGTGTGGTACATGCGTGCACGAGGGGCACAGAGTCTGTGGGGCAATTTCACTACCTTCCAATGACATTTCCCCACGGTTCCTTGAAGGCCCTCCTATAGAGAATGAGACCACACAGAGCAAAGGAAAGCACAGAGACCATCAACCCCAACCCCAAATCCCTACCACGGAGCGATTTCTGAACCTCGGCCACCCTGCGCAGCAAGGCTGTCATAGGAACAGGCGGCCTCCTCTTCCTGACAATGGCTGGTAGGGCTGACCCACCAACCTTGAAGCACCCACAGCCGTACTTTTAAGAGACAAATGTGTCCCACAAAAGATCGCTGCAGCTGAAGAAAGGAGGGTGTATGTGAAGACCACATTGTGGGCATGGGGCCCCCACCATGGTAGGATGGTCTCAGTGGTGGGCTGGTGCAGATGGACGCAGCGAGTGTGCTGGGAAGTGAACAGGGTTTCCACCCCAACACCGTGTGCTCTGTGTGTAAGAAACACACAAGTACAATAGGATCGCCTAGAATTCCATGGATGGGGGCAGCAGGATATGAAGGGAAATGTGTGGGAAATTACCACTATCTTTTCGCTCCATTTTCCATAAAACCCTTCATATAGAGGGAGAGTTAAATTTCTGGCAAATGCCAGAAATACAAGATGTACCAAAATTTGATGTAATTACTCAAAATAACCAGACCAATCATAAGATCAGAGAACACAGGCGGACGTTGGAAGGAATCGACAAGAAGGTATTAGGAAGCTGCTACCAAAGGAAAACAACAAGTACCACAACCCCGAGCCACAACGGTGAAAACCCAACGGGCCGGGAGTACTAGACCCCTCAGATGTCAGAGGGGTTTATCACCATCGGCATTAACAGCCCAGGGCTGATGTGCCTGCTGCCTTAACGAGTCTTCTAGAGTAAAGCAGAGGACACACAGGACTTACAGACAAAACACACAATTAAAGGATTTACAGTAAGGGAGTTAAAAGGTTGTCATGCAAGTGAAAAACAGAGTTCAGGATAGAATGTTCATCAGGACATATTATGAAGTTCTTTCAGGGTTTCTACAAGATGCCCAAAGGGCACCCCTCTCTACTGTAAGCTTCAGTACCAGCCCCCTGGGTCAGTGAAACCAGCTCCTAAATGAAGTGCCCCGAGGCCCCTCACGGCAGTAAGCCTCAGTCTGTCAGCTTCACCTCTGGGAGTCGGCGAGCCCAGCTCTCCCCCTCCACAAGCCAGCCCCCTGCGCCAAAGCACTGAGCTTGACTTGCTCTGCGGGCTGGGAAGTCAGCTGCTCCTCTGCCGCCAAAGCTGTCTCGTGGATCCAGAGGTCATAATGGGATTCCTCCTCCTCCGGCATCTCAGAGGGCTTACTTTATGCACAGCAGGATGGCATGCCAATGAAGTCTGTTCACAGTTATGGACGGTGAATCCCGTCACTATCTTCCCCAGCAGGGAAGGGTCATCTGGTGGAAGGAAGAGACTTTGGCTACAAGAGCCACATTAAAGCGCTCAATGCCCCGCAAATAACTCCTTAGGAAGCAGCCGTCAGACACCCACCCTCTGCCTTTCCTGCCTCCCACTGCATGCACTGCACGGGGCTTTGCAATGGAACTCACAGTAAACGGGGGTTAATTAGGAAGAAGCCGCTTACAGTTCAGAATCAGGGATTCCTCAGGAAGCAATTCCTCTGCAGCACTCACTAACAGGCCCCCAGGCCCCTTTTTAGGTGAGGTCAGCCTGGCTTCTGCACTCCTCTGGCAAAGGTCATAAAGCTCTGCTGCGCTACTGCTAAGTGCCCAGAGGCGCCCACGCCCACCTCTCACCTCTCCCCCTGGACTGGGAAGGCCACCGCACTGACTCCATCTCCGCCCACTCTTCTGGTTCCGCAGCCAGCCCTCTGCCTGTGCCCCAGCACTGCTTCCACCGGCCTGCACTATCTCCTGGCAGGGAGGTTTCCAGCTCCAGACCCTTTCTGTCTCTGGGATGGCGCTTGTCAAACGTGACAAAACTGACCAATTCCTTCCTTAGGTTTCCCTACACATTAAGCAGGATTACATGATCAGCCAGCTGTCCAAGCCCCTTGGTGGGCCAAATGCACCACATTATCAGTCTCATCACCCACACATTCCGTGGGCACTCCAAGACCATAGCACGA